>CM060127.1:10958206-11195706 GCA_030522415.1 Channallabes apus
AAAAAAAATTCCCTAATTATGTCCACAAATACTTTGACAGCATACACTTATCAACTTATCCACATAAACTTATCCACACACTCTCCGTGCACACACACACAATCTCTAAAAAATGTATATTAATAACATACATATACAAATAAACAAAAATATAAACGTCTATATTGAAGTTTACGGTGAACGCAGAGTCGGCTAAGCACACGTGATGACGCGCGCGCCCTCACCTCTGTTACGACTGCCTACAGTATTTGGCCAAAAGAATTATAATAATTGAACGATATGCCTGGTCCTGGAAAGAGACATCAACAGTCCGGCGCTGAGAAACGAAAGAACCGAAAGAAAAAAAAGGCCTAAGATGAAGCCCGTGCATCAATTCCAGAAATAAATGAGTTGGCTATATTACTTAATGTAAATATTCTACTAAATCTAACCTGAAATTATAAACTTGATATAAACCACTTTTGAATGGTTGAGCAAATTACCTTTTTTTAAGTTGCATCAAAAAGATTTAAGGCATTCATAATTTAAATATAAAAGCATAAAAAACTTAATTACATATTGATTTACACTCAAAACACATTTCTTTATATAAACATTTATTGTGGAATGAACATATTTTCATCCAAAATGTTAACAATAAGATTTTTTTTTTTTCAAAATGTATAAACACCAACAGTCATTCAACACTTAACTGAATTTGAAATTGAGAGGAAAAAAAAAAGATGTCTGCATTTATCCACAAATTTAATTTTGCAATGGGTACATTTTGTCCTTGTCAAACCTGCTGAAGAAGAACCAAACTAAATACTATGCGACTAAAATAAATTACTCCATAAATGTACGTGTGCCCTGCGATGGATTGGCACCCTGTCCAGGGTGTACCCCGCCTAGTGCCCGAAGTCTCCTGGGATAGGCTCCAGGTCCCCCGCGACCCTGAACACAGGATTAAGCGGTATAGAAGATGAATGAATGAATAAAATTACAAATAGTAACACTCAACTTTGCAACATACATTTATTAATTGGACTGAAAAGAAAATTAGAAAATGTTCCTGAAACAAAATCAGCAGAGGTAAAACATGGAACATTCATGTGCGACTGATGGAAACTCAATAAGTCACAATCCCGATTTCCTGTGGAGGCTGAAGACAGTCCTCTTCCTACCTGAGGACAAACAGGGCCATTGTGCACCTCACAAGTTCTGCCTGAGCTTCATCTTCCTGAACAACCTAATAAAAGAAAGGACATTTGTTAGACAATTGCTCTATTTGGCAAAACAGTGTCTGATGTATGCATGTAAAATCACTTAATGCTCCTTATGAGTGAAAAAAACACCTAGGATTATGGTGCAGCATGATAAATGTAATTAGCTCAATAAATAGGCCAAAATAACTGACATACATATACACACATTATGTATTAATGATAAAGTTTATTATTTTAAGTATTAATTTCAGGAGGTAATCACCTCCAGGCTCTAGGGACATAAAAACAAACATAGTATTGTTGGTTATGTTAGGCTTGTAAAGCGTGAAAAAATGAACATGGCAGACATTGAAACCTGTATTCAGACAGCATACACTAACCTGTGAACAAGTTAAACTAAAGTTTTATTCTGCTAGTTATGTTTTAATTTAGTGCATCACAGCCAACTTGATGTGGATGCCTTGCTCAGGTCCTGTGGCTTCCATTCACAAGATTACATTTGACACCAAGCTAATTTCTGCTTTTGAGCGAGTACATACCAGATCAAGAACTTGAAGATGAAGATTACATCTCTGGTCTTCTCTCTGACGGGTTCCTCCCTAGTTTCTGATGATCTCAATTAGTTTGTAGTGTTGCTTGTCCAAGGAAACCAGTAATCTTGCTTGAAGTGGAGCAGATATAATTCTCAGAAACTCATTACTGATCTTAAAAAAAAAAAAAAAAAAGGTAAAAACAAAGATTGGACTGGCTCAAGTTCTTATGTTAGCAAATCTTAATTACAGTGTGTATAAAGTATAGAAAGCAGTACACTACAAACAGCACTCACTCCAAATTAGCTTGTTCTATGTTTACGTCACTTTCCTATTAATTTTTACATCGTTAACCAACGGTACTTAAATATAATTATTTTCTTCGGCGCCGCTGACTTACTGTAGAAACTCCGGTGTTTTTGAAAATCACCACGTTAGTTAGCTAATGCTAATGCAGGTAATATAGGTGGTTTTAGCTACAGTAGCAAACACGGACACAAAACTCAATCTACAAAGTAGTTGTTCCTGACATAAATCATGAATTTGCTCATAGAAGAGATACATTTAACATAGAAATGACACGAGTTTGCTTTCTTACCTGGTTTAAAGGAGTTTTCTTTGAGAATCTCCACCTGCATGTGATTCAGTCCGTGATAATGCTGCGTCATGAGGTCATGTGACACGGTTTGAAGCAGAAATGTCCTTTGTGAATGGATTAAATTTAAGTTTAATCAGGGGCTTTAACTAACAGTAACTGAAATACAGGTTCTGATATCCTTCCTTGTTTCAACGTCATGCTCCGGTTTGAGGCGGAAATAAAATTATACCGGCAAAACTATGGTCTAAAGACTGCGCATGCGCAAATCACACTCAACCTAATAAGAGTACCTTGATCAAAATGAAATATTTCACTGCTGTAAACAGAATTATACTAAAGTAAAAAAAAAAAAAAAAAAAAGATTCACCCATAAGCATAAATTAGACACTTTAGTTAAAAAGAGCAAATTATTTTTTTTACTAATGGAATGAGGAAAAAAAAACACATTAAACGAACGATAGCTAGGTTTACTTTTTTCAGTGGATCCCTCAATAATTTCTGTCTCCTTTGCCTGTGTTTGATAATGTGAAGCACATATACACTCATTCATCATGAAAGATCTATTATAAAACAAAATAAAATTCATGTTCGCTTCAGCACTGTTTATCTGCGTCCTTACATTCATTGTTGTACTTGGTCCGGCTTTTAGATAAAGTCCTTCCATGCGCCATCTGGCGGATATTCAGTGAAGCGCTACACATTTATTTAAAATTCCCGAATGTTGCCTCCGGCAAGTCGCGGCATGCCGCGCGCTAAATTGCGGCATCCCGCGGGAAAACACGCGCAGTCTTAAAGGCGACATCTGTATTTCTCACATGCGAAAAAAGGGTAAAATTTCAATGTATGCTAGTCTGTTTAATACTTCAATCACAAAGAAATGTAAAAAAGCTCGAATAGGTCAGTGAAAAGGTGCGCTGTATCTGCGTTACTAATGCGTTAATGTTGAACATTTCTGACGATTCATAACCACCACCGAAAAAATAATCGTCTTACACAACCGTTAAAGCTTTGCATAGAACTGTAGGCTACAGTATATAAACGTGGCGTTGGCAATTGACCGGAACAATAACGTGGCAAAAATAAACATGAACTTAACGTTAGACACAGCGTAATCTTACATGTAGTTTTCTTGCTAACGGTTACATATTTTGTTTAATAAAGGAAAAACAACATATGAGCTGTTTGAGACAAAAGTATGAAGTCTTACTCACAGTCACCAGCAGACTTTAGAAAATGCGTGCTGTATCCATCCGTGACGTCAGTTCAAAGAGCCAATCACATTTTTCCAGACTAGAATAAGCTCTGTTAAGTACATTCAATTTAAACATTCCAATAGAAAGAAAAACATCACGTAAATCGTACAACAAACTAAACAAATGGAGTAATTGGGCAAAACCTTTGGTATTTATGTTTATTGAACCTAGGTTTTTTGAATTAATACAATTTTAGGGATAACAGTGCAGGGAACAAAACCTCTTATATCTGCCAGACCTGTAAGCGGCTTGTCTGTGGCAAATGCACAAAGAACACAACAAAGCTGTGCTTGGAATGTTAATTCAGGAAACAAAACTTATGGCTTCTGCTAGAAATCTTAACCTTAAATTAATTGTAAGCCTTTGAATGGTGATTAAAAAATACTTGCAAAACATCAGCATACATTGAAGGGAACTTCTGAAGTGGTCAGTGATTCATGGTACGGTCGATCGAAGGGGGTTGTGATCACACCTACAGTTCTTTTGTTCTGGGCTGTCGGTCAAATATCTCTCCACTTGAAATGAAAGCTGTTTTTACAGTAGACACTGTTTTTTTTGTCATTTTGTAATCTTTCTCTTGTTTTACCTTGTACTGTACAATGTATATAAATTTTTTTATGAATTACTGTAAATAAACTACAAATGCAGTTGATTTACCAGAAATGACTTTTCTGTTTTTTGTGTGCAAAACTAAACTTCAGGGTCAAGTACTGTAACAGCGGTTTTATTTTAAAAGTATTATATATATACTGTATTAAGAAAGGCAGTCTTACCCATGATTGCGGTTTTGAGTAATGAACCAGGCTGGGAGTTTTTAAAAGCCTCAGGAATCTTTTGCAGGTTTTTAGAGTTAATTAGTTGATTCAGATGATTAGGTTAATAGCTCGTTTACAGAACCTTTTCATGATATGCTAATTTTTTGAGATAGGGATTTCAAATCAAATCAAATTCAAATTTTATTCATCACACACACAGTCATACACAGTACGATATGCAGTGAAATGCTTTCACGACCGCCAGTGACCTTAAAAAGAGAATTAAATCTTACAGTAAGGAATAAATATGAATAAAGAAATACAATAGGAAAATTTTAACTTAACTAGAATAAAAATAGAAATAAAAAATAAAAGTATACTGTACATAAAATAGAAATAAAAATAGAGATATACTGTACAATAGAGATTTTCTTTTAAAATTGAAATTTGGTGGAGGATGTATGGTGTGCAAGTAATTTGCATAGAAACATGTGTTAAGGTGCCTTATTAAAGTGACTTTGTGCAAGGGTCCAGAATGCAAACATAAATATGAGTTCCAATGTCAGGGTAGATGTGCATGAAAGTGTCCATAGTGTCCGTTGACGTTAACAGGTTGTATTAGTTATGTGTTTGTGGTGTGAATGTGGTATGGTTGAGAGACCTTATTGCCTGCGGGAAGAAGCTCCTCCTCAGTCTCTCTGTGTTGGCCTTCAGGGAGCGGAAGCGCTTTCCTGACCACAACAGAGAGAACAGTCCATTGTTGGGATGGCTGAGGTCCTTCACGATCTTCCTGGCCTTGGTCCAGCACCGCTTGGTGTAGATTGAGTGCAGGTCAGGGAGCTTGGTGCGGATGATGCGCTCAGCTGAACGCACCACCCTCTGTAGAGCTCGTCTGTCCTGCATGGTGCTGTTTCCAAACCAGGTCGAGATGTTTCCCGTCAGGATGCTCTCTATGGTGCAGGAGTAGAAATTCCTGAGCACCTTGGAGGGCAGTCTGAAGTCTCTCAAACGTCTGAGGTGGTACAGACGCTGCCGGGCCTTTTTCACCACGGTGTTGATGTGACAGGACCATGACAGGTCCTGCGTGATGTGAACACCGAGGTATCTGAAGCTGTCCACTCTCTCCACTGGGCTCCTGTTGATGACGGGGGTCTGGTAGTTCCTCTCCTGCTTTGTACAAAAGTCCACTATCAGCTCCTTTGTCTTACTGACGTTCAGGAGGAGATTGTTCCTCTGGCACCAGTTCTCCAGTTTCCCAATCTCCTCCAGGTAGGCCGACTCATCGTTGTTCGTGATCACGCCCACCACGACAGTGTCGTCAGCAAACTTGATGACGGCGGTGGAGTTGGTAGTGGCCACGCAGTCGTAGGTGTATAAAGAGTACAGCAGGGGGCTCAGAACACAACCCTGGGGCGCTCCAGTGCTGAGTGTGAGGGAGGCTGAGACATGACCGCCCATCTTTACTGCCTGTGGTCTGCCAGTTAGGAAGTTGGAGATCCACTGACACATGGGTGAGCTGAGTCCCAGGTGCTCCAGCTTGGTGGTGAGTGTGGAGGGAATTATGGTATTAAATGCAGAGCTGTAGTCGATGAAGAGCATTTTCACATAATTTCCCCTCTTAGTGTCCAGGTGGGTGAGAGATGTGTGGAGGAGATTTGAGATTGCATCGTCTGTGGAACGGTTCGGACGATAAGCAAACTGTAGTGGGTCGAGTGTGTCCGGTAGTGAAGAGATGATGAAGTCTCTGACCAGGCGTTCAAAGCACTTCATCACTACTGAGGTGAGGGCTACACGCCGATAGTCATTGAGGGAGGCAGGATGAGGTTTCTTTGGAACAGGAACAATGATGGACTCTTTGAAGCATGTGGGGATCACCGACTGAGATAAAGAGATTCTTGAATATCTCAGTGAACACAGGTGCTAGCTGGTCTGCGCAGGCTCTGAGGATACGGCCTGAGATGCCGTCTGGTCTTGCTGCTTTCCTGGTGTTCACTCTCTTGAAGGCTCTCCTCACATCGTGCTCGGAGATGATGAGCGCGTTTCCGGTGCTGGCAGTGTCTTCCTGTCTGCAGCCGTTAGCGCCGTTAGCATTAGCGCCGCTAGCATTAGCGCCGTTAGCATTAGCGCCGTTAGCATTAGCATCGCTAGCGTCTTTAGCTGCAGCATCGAAGCGAGCATAGAATGTGTTGAGCTCGTCTGGGTATCATCAGCATAACAATGGAAACTAATCCCATGATTAGTTTTCGGGTTTTCATTTTTCGGGATTTTGGGTTTTCATGAGCTGTATGCCACATTCATCAATATTAACACAATAAAAGGCTTGAACTACTTTAGTTTGTGTTTAATGAATCTAAAATATATGAAAGTCTAATGTTTAGACTTTGAAATATGGGGTCCCACAAGGGTCAGTTTTAGGACCTCTGTTGTTCTCAATATACATGCTTCCCTTGTGTAACATCATTAGAAGACATGGGATTAGTTTCCATTGTTATGCTGATGATACCCAATTATATATCTCAACTAAACCAGACGAAATACCTAAGTTGTCTAGATTAACTGAGTGTGTCCAGGACATAAAAGATTGGATGACCAATAACTTTCTTTTATTAAATTCAGATAAGACAGAGATATTGCTTATTGACACAACAACACACAACAGCTTTCACAATTCAGCCTGCGCTTAGAAGGATGTACTGTTACTACCAGCTCAGCAGTAAAAGACCTGGGCGTAATATTAGACAGTAACTTGTCTTTTGAAAATCACATTTCAAATATCACAAAAACAGCCTTTTTCCATCTTCGAAATATTGCTAAACTTAGGAACATCTTATCCGTATCTGATGCAGAAAAACTAGTTCATGCATTCATGACCTCCAGACTGGACTATTGTAATGCATTACTAGGTGGTTGTCCTGCATCCTCAATAAACAAGCTTCAGTTAATCCAAGATGCAGCTGCCAGGGTTCTCACTAGATCCAGAAAATATGATCATATAACCCCAATATTATCATCCCTGCACTGGCTACCTGTTCAGTTTAGAATAAATTACAAAATAGTATTACTTACATACAAGGGCTTAAATGGTTTAGCTCCCACATACCTAACCAGTCTTCTGATACGCTACAATCCACCACGTGCCTTAAGATCACAAAGCTCCGGACTTCCCAGAATTTCAAAATCTACAAAAGGGGGTAGGGCTTTTTCATATTTAGCTCCAAAGCTTTGGAATAGCCTTCCAGACAGTGTTCGGGGAGCAGACACGGTTTCTCAGTTCAAAAGTAGACTCAAGACGCATCTTTTTAATCTGGCATACACATAACTCATCCCATAATCTCATACTCCAGTACACCTATCCCGAATGGCAACTACGCTAATTCTCCCCATCTGTTCTGTATTTCTTTACCCATCCCGAGGCATCGGGAGATTGTGCCAGCTTCAGTAGACGAAGGCTGACCCTGCGAGGTTCCTGAGGCATCCAGAGAAGGACCAGCTCCAGCTGGATTCAGCTTTATGATGGTTGGAGCTACACATGCTGCTCCTGTGCTTCCAGTGATCCAGACCTCATCTGCCCTCATCTGCTCTCTGCACCTACTGACTCCTCCCTATGCTGAACTGGTCTTCATGTCAATTTAAATAATTTCTGTCATATTGAATTTTCACCTGCACAACACACAAGATGTTATATCATTTCTATCTGTTATCGCCCAAATGAGGATGGGTTCCCTGTTGAGTCTGGTTCCTCTCAAGGTTTCTTCCTAATGCCATCTCAGGGAGTTTTTCCTTGCCACTGTCGCCGTCACCCTTGGCTTGCTCATCAGAGAAATTTCATTCATTCGTCTCATTATTATTATCTGCACATTTTTCTCACACATACACACTTCCAATTATTTTCTTTTCTATAATTATTATTATTATTTTTTTATATTATTATTAGTATTTTTAATTAATTAATTAATTTATTTATTATTATTATTATTTTATTTATTTATTTTTTGTTAAATTTCTTTCATTTTTGTGAAGCTGCTTTGAGACAATGACCATTGTTAAAAGCGCTATATAAATAAAATTTAATTTAATTGAATTGAATAATGTTTATCAGTACATTACAGAAAATAATGAACTTTATCACAATATGCAATTTTTTTGAGAAGTACCTGTATATATAACCTGCATATATGAAGTGAAACCTGAGATAGTTCCATATACTCACTGAATGACGCATAGATAGTATGCGCGATCCCTTGCTCCATCTGCTGAGAGTAATGAGAATCACAGGTTGGAAAAGGCAGGAAACGTCATGCCGCCGCGCAGCTGTCAGGAATTTCACGTAAAATAAGAGCAAAATAGCTTCATACTGGCTTTTACTGGTGCAATTTAGAAAATTTAAGCATGCAGGGTGATTAAGCTCACAGATCTAGGAAAAGTCATGAAAGGAGGGTCCTGGATTTTGATGGAGTGTCAAGTTTTTTTTTTTTCCCTTGCAGTCAAAATGACCGTGCTCGGCGCTTCTAGTGTTAATTTGTCTAGCGAGAATTTTGCCTGCTCTCTCCTTGTTCATAATATGTGGCTTTTGCTCGTACCAGATGATCAGTTGTCTCTGATGTAGAGAGCAATTGAAATTCTGATTGGAGAGAGAGTCTCTCTTTATACAGTTCTGGTACAGTATTCTGTTATTTAATTAAATTTTTTGTTCTTTACATTGTTTCCTTATTGATGAATTGTGAGAAATAATTTTCCCACGCATATACGCTTTAAATGCCTCCCAGATTATGGACTTAGAGACATCTGTTTGTTTCTAAATAGAATCCTATGTGAGATCTGATCTGTTCTACTAATGTTTTTTCAGCTAATAATTTGTTGTCAAATCTGCATTTAATAATGTCTCGTTTGGTTTCAAATAATATTTGAAGAACTAAGGGTCTATGGTCAGATAATACCATTGCTTCATAATCACAATATGTAACTGCTGATAAAAATTTATAATCTATCAAAAAAAAAATCTATCCTAGAGAAAGTGTGATGAACTGGTGAAAAAAAATTGTATATTTTCATTGATTTGGGAAGGCAAATCTCCATGGATCAGTTATTTTAAATGTTTTCATAATTGATTGCAGTGTTTCGGCTGATTTGGGTAGGGGTATTACTTTACTTGAAGGTCTGTCTAAGAGTGGATTCATTACAAAGTCAAAATCCCCTCCTATTATAATTTGGTGTGTATCCAAATTAGGTAAAGCACTCAGAAAAGAAGATAAAAATAGTTCATCATCTATGCTGAGAGTATATATATTTACTAAAAATAACTGATTTTCCTGCTATTATAATATAACGTCCATTGGATTCAGAAATAACTTTTGTTGCTGTAAATTGTGTACCTTTCTTTATGAGAATTGCTGTACCTCTAGCCTTAAGATTATGATTTGAATGGAAGATTTAATCAACCTACTTTCCCCTTAGTCGGCTCTGACCTTGGTTTCGTATATATGTGTTTCTTTTAAGAATGCAATATCAGCTTCCAGTCTCTCTAGATGAGCTAACACATTTCCCCGCTTTACAGCCCCATTAAGCCCCCACGAGACAAACTGAACACTTTTTGTTTTAGCAGAGTTTGTTATCTTGCTGGTCATGATCAGATACTTGAGAAATTATGTAGAAAGCAGCATTTAAAGTAAACAGAAAAAAGGAAAAACACAACTAACTAACTAAATAAATAACTAAAAATAAATAAATGAAAACATTTATACAAAGAGAATGAGGAGGTGGAAAGGGGGGTGAGTGCCAATTCTTTTTTCTTAACCACAAAAAAATGAACAAATTGAACAACAGCTCCTTTTACCTTTATCTGGTTTAAAGTCACACAACATAAAATGGAGCAAATTTAGAAAATGTCTCGGGTTACTTTGCTGTAACCCTGTTCCCTGAAAAGGCGGGAATGAGATGCTGCATGAAAACACTATGGGAAACATCTTGTCATGTTGCCAGTTGTGAAGCATGTGTTTTGAAGGACGCCAAATCTTGTTTGCTTTATAACTTCGCCTAGAACCTAGTGACGACCAAGTTAACGACATCGCTAAACAGGCCGGAAGGTAAGATAGGGGCATCAAGGAGGAATCCACAATCCTATCCTTGATGCGCCTGAGATTTAGCCACAGGTGCCTCCTGCGAAAACCACAGCAGCCATAAAACGGCCGATAGCACGAGCTATCTGCTTTGTTGCACGAAGACACAAGTCTGTAGCTCGGCGTAATTTCAATACGCCTTAGCTTGAAGAGCCCCACCAGTACTCAAGTCTCTCAGCAGGCCAGCCTGGTAGGCCTGCAAAACTGCCATGGTGTGCAGGGGAGCACCAAGCTGACCTGCTGCCTGAAAAGCTTTCTGAACAGCTAGAAAGGAAGTATAAGCTTTCCAGGAAGGATGATGTCCCAGGAGAGAGATAGCCTGTGAAGCATCTCTTCTATCTGGGCGTCATCATATAACTCCACGCTTCCACATCAACTATATCTAAATAAATAAGTAAGTTGATGACAGGAAAACACGGGATGAATACAGCTTACTCCATGAAACGGTTAACTCATATGGAGATAGCTAAGAAAGGGGAGAGAGCGTCGTTGAGGCTCCGCCCCCCGGCCACCCCACTGAACCTGCCATCTACTGTTTTTAAGTGCTTAAGGCTATTTCCATCTCCGCGGAAGCAAGAGAGGAATTCCCGTGATGAGAATGCGAAAGAAAGGAGCTTACCTCCATCTCCCGCAGCTCGGTCAGATTTAAGCCAGGAATGCGCGGTGGCTCGAAGCTTCTCAAGGAATGCGAGGTGCGTGCAGCACTTAACCGAAGGAGTAAAATGTAGAGATCGCCCTCCGATATGGATTATCACACACGGCGGGATATTTAGTTTAAATTCCGCCATATTGGTGAGTTAAACACTTTCTTATTTTGCTGGTTTAAACACAAGCACGCTCACAACAAGGTGAAGACAAGAAATCTAAGGAATGTTCCGGCTCACTCCCATTTTATAACCACTCCAGGTGCGTCTCATCAGATGATATCACCTGACCGAGGTTATATAGGCCAAAATTTGGTGTGTTTATACACACATGCTTCATAACATGACAAGATGTTTCCCATAGCGTTTTCACGCAGCATCGAGTGAAGCCTTTGAAAGGGAACCCTTTTTATCAATCACATCACAAAAAAGGCTAGTAAACTGTCTGACTTACAACTTAGCTCCTTTCAAAAAATAAAATAAAATACAGAAGTTGCACAACAGACTCACTCGTTACTATTTAACTTTAACATTTACTAAATTTTTAAATTACAATTATTTACTAGATACATTTGGTGAACTCTTAAGTTTATCTAAATTATAGTTTGTTATTGCGTCTGCCCGTGTATACTGAGAGTGATGACGGACATTGCACTTTCGTTTAAACAGTTAGTCAAACCTCTCACATCTCGTTCATCTTAGTTTGAGATTTCTTCTCCAGAAAATACTCAGCTTCACCGGGACATTCAAACGTGTATCTAATCCCATCTATCGTAATTGCTAGTTTAGCCAGATAAAACAAGCTGTAACTTATCCCCGCGGCTCGCAGCTTGGCTTTCACTGGGTTGAACGCAGCCCGAAGTTTGCCAACCTCTGGACTTACATCAGGGAAAATATACATTGGGCATCCTTTGTAGTGGAGGCGGCCTTTATTTCTAGATAGTTTCAGGATTTTTTTCTTTGTCCACATAGTAGTGGAAATGAGCAATTATTGCCCGAGGCCTTTCCCCAGGTTTCGGTTTTGGTGCTAGAGTCCTGTGTGCGCGGTCCACTGCCATGTTGGAATCCCACAGGTCATCAGCCCGAATAACTCCAGTAGCAGATCTTTGATGAATCGAGCTGGATTTCCTGCTTCAACTCCTTCGGGAATCCCTACAAATTTTTAATTCTGTCTCCGGCTACGATTCTCCAAGTCCATACATTTCTCCTGTACTTTCTTGTGTTCTTTGGCCATGCATTCGTGAGACTGTTCTAGTACTGCCACTCTATCCATCATATCACTCAGGGCCTTCCCCATCTCTGTGCTCTCGCTTGCCGATTCGGCCTGTGTCTTGTGCAAGGCGGCCAGCTCCGAGAAAATTTCCTCTCTCAGCGCACGCAGATCCCCCTTCACCTCTTCTCTATTTTTTTTCATGTCCAAGTGAAGATTTTCCATTTGTGATTTCATGTCCTGAATCACTGCCGTTCTATGTGCCTGTAGTTCGTCTCTGAGCGCGCTCAGCGAAATAGCAGAATTGTCGTCCTGCGTAGCGCCTTCCATTATTATTTCACTGATTTTTGCTTTTGTATCACGTTTTTATTTTTACATAAACTTGTCGGTAGATTTACAGATGTCGCCCTTAAAACCCTGCGTGTTTTCCCGCGGGATGCCGCAATTTAGCGCGCGGCGTGCCGCGTCTTGCCGGAGGCAACATTCGGGAATTTTAAATAAATGTGTTGCGCTTCACTGAATATCCGCCAGATGGCACATGGAAGGACTTTATCTAAAAGCCGGACCAAGTACAACAATGAATGTAAGGACGCGGATGAACAGTGCTGAAGCGAACATGAATTTTATTTTGTTTTATAATAGATCTTTCATGATGAATGAGTGTATATGTGCTTCACATTATTAAACACAGGCAAAGGAGACAGAAATTATTGAGGGATCCACTGAAAAAAGTAAACATAGTTTAATGTGTTTTTTTTTCTCATTCCATTAGTAAAAAAAATTATTTGCTCTTTTTAACTGAAGTGTCTAATTTATGCTTATGGGTGAATCTTTTTTTTTTTTTTTTTTTTAGTATAATGCTGTTTACAGCAGGAAACCAAAGTGAAATATTTCATTTTGATCAAGGTATTCTTATTAGGTTGAGTGTGATTTGCGCATGCGCAGTCTTTAGACCATAGTTTTGCCGGTATAATTTTATTTCCGCCTCAAACCGGAGCATGACGTTGAAACAAGTAAGGAAGGATATCAGAACCTGTATTTCAGTTACTGTTAGTTAAAGCCCCTGATTAAACTTAAATCTAATCCATTCACAAAGGACATTTCTGCTTCAAACCGTGTCTCATGACCTCATGACGCAGCATTTTCACGGACTGAATCACATGCAGGTGGAGATTCTCAAAGAAAACTCCTTTAAACCAGGTAAGAAAGCAAACTCATGTCATTTCTATGTTAAATGTATCTCTTCTATGAGCAAATTCATGATTTATGTCAGGAACAACTACTTTGTAGATTGAGTTTTGTGTCCGTGTTTGCTACTGTAGCTAAAACCACCTATATTACCTGCATTAGCATTAGCTAACTAACGTGGTGATTTTCAAAAACACCGGAGTTTATACAGTAAGTCAGCGGCGCCGAAGAAAATAATTATATTTAAGTACCGTTGGTTAACGATGTAAAAATTAATAGGAAAGTGACGTAAACATAGAACAAGCTAATTTGGAGTGAGTGCTGTTTGTAGTGTACTGCTTTCTATACTTTATACACACTGTAATTAAGAATTAAGAACTTGAGCCAGTCCAATTTTTGTTTTTACCTTTTTTTTTTTTTTTTTTTTAAAGATCAGTAATGAGTTTCTGAGAATTATATCTGCTCCACTTCAAGCAAGATTACTGGTTTCCTTGGACAAGCAACACTACAAACTAATTGAGATCATCAGAAACTAGGGAGGAACCCGTCAGAGAGAAGACCAGAGATATAATCTTCATCTTCAAGTTCTTGATCTGGTATGTATGGTACGGTTCAGGACCAGGGACGGAGCCGGAGACAGCAGAACAAAGAGATGATATTGCCAGCACCAGCACAGGGAGCACAGTTTTTAGTTTAGATCTCATGTTTACATTTTATTGTATGTTGATGGCTTGACTGTAAACAACAAACAATGCAATAAATGTATAAAAAAATATATATATTTATTGTCTCTTTCCAGGACCAGGCATATCGTTCAATTATTTTTTGGCCAAATAGGCAGTCGTAACAAGAGGTGAGGGCGCGCGCGTCATCACATGTGCTTAGCCGACTCTGCGTTCACCGTAAACTTCAATATACATAGACGTTTATATTTTTGTTTATTTGTATATGTATGTTATTAATTTTACTTTTTTAGAGATTGTATGTGCGTGCACGGAGAGTATGTGTTGATAAGTTTATGTGGATAAGTTGATAAGTGTATCAGAAAGCATTAAAATGTTCATTTGAATTAAAATGACACACACACATCTGTGTATACAGTATATCAATTACATATATATCAATTTCATTAGTTCGTTCATTCTATTTGAAGCTTTGGATGTTTTTGTTTTTTTTGGTTTGGTTAGATTAGTTCTGAACTCGCTTCCGTGAAACTATCGCTAAAACAATGTACTGAGCCCTCCTGAGGATATAAAGCTTTATTATTGTGTTTGAATAAATATTCAGATCTACCACAGCAGGTAATAAACTATGGTGTGTCATAAGCGAAGCAAACACCACGATTATGCCTCGTTTCGTTCGACGGGAACGTGGTTCACTTGGCCGCAGTGTATTATAAACCTGTGGAATGTTTCACTGTTTATGCTCACATAAGAGGAACAAAAGCTCAATGAGGACTAAACCAATGATTTCGGTAACTCCACTGAGTGTAACATCTGCATAGTGACACTGAACATCTTCACTTTTCCGTTTACCTCTGAAAAAAAAGCTGTATTTTGTTGTTTATATTTAGAGTTTTTATAACAGTAGAACAAGTACGCACACACATAGACACACACACACAGACACACACACATAGACACACAGACACACACACTCCCCTGAGCCCTCGGGAAACATCCAATCACCGTCGGTATACAAATGAGTCAAGACGTAGCCTAACGTGGTGTCGTGTCGGATTTCAGTGGTCACGGAGTGGGAAGACTTTGAAGAAGCTGCAGTGACAGCTGAACAACTTCACTTTTCCGTTTACCTCTGAGGAAAAAAAGCTGTATTTTGTTTGTTTATATCTAGAATTTTTATAGTAGTAAGAGAGAGTTATAGTTTGGTCTGTACTGTTGTTCGCACCCTTGTAGAGAATAAATAAATGAATAACACCTTCATATCCCCTCTCAAGAGTGTCATAGTCCATTGTTAGTTTTAATGATCTGGCTGAAACTAATTATCACTACATAAGTACCCTAACACCATTGATCATGAGTCTGAGCTGAACCTAATTCTATACTTGTAACAGAAAATGTAGATGCAGATTCCAAATGTGTATTTATATAATAGATAGATAGATAGATAGATAGATAGATAGATGTGTGTGTGTGTGTGTGTGTGTGTGTGTGTAGGCTCTACGCAGGGGCAAGAGAGGGCAGCGCACCCTTAAACCCTTAACCCGCACACACACACATACACACGCGCGCGCACACACACACACACACACACAGACACACCTCCCTTGAGCCCTGCGTCTGTCGGATTTCAGCGGTCACGGAAAGACTTTGAAGCAGTTTATATATGAATCTAAGCTTGAACTTATCAGCATTGTAAATATATAATACTTTTCAAATAAAATCGCTATTACTTTGACCCTGAAGTTTAGTTTAGCACACACAAAAAAACAGAAAAGTCATTTCTGGTAAATCAACGGAATGTGTAGTTTATTTACAGTAATTCATTAAAAAATGAATATACATTGTACAGTACACGGTAAACACTGGAAAGATTACAAAATGAAAAAACAAACAGTGTCTACTTTATAAACAGCTTAGTATGTGCGTCGAGATGCTGAAATCCCTTGCATGTTTTTGCTTCCAAGTGGAGAGATATTTGACCGATAGCCTAGAACAAAAGATCTATAGGTGTGATCACAACCCCCTCCGACCGACCGTGCCATCAATCACTGACCACCTCAGAAGTTCCCTCCAATGTATGGCTGCAATACTTGTTTTGCAAGTATTTTTAACACCATTCAAAGGCTTCAAAGGGGCAGTTATCGGCTATGACACGTTGAAGGGGAACTTAATAGTTCTCAAAAATAGTGTAAATGTCTGCAACAATCACTAACCATTAAAATGTTTTTTTTTTTGTAATTAAACACGAAAATATTAATTATATTTCCATATATATACATACACACACACACACACACACACACACACACACACACACAAGGGCGTAGGTTTGGTACCTATGACTCCAACTAATACCCCATCCCCCAATCCCCTTTTTTCCCCAATATCTTATTTTGTATTCAACAAAATAAAGAAAATCATTAAAGTTTGGAACCACTTAAGGAGTAAATAGTGAGTAAAGTTTTTTTGGGGGTGAACAATGGCTTTGACCCTAACTCTTCCCCTCTGACTGCACTAGGACCGGACAGCATTGCCACCTGATGAAATAGCGTGACAAAAAAGTGAAATGTCAGTTCAAAACTTTTGCCAAAAACACTAATGAATCACTTACATCCTCAGCCTATCACTCCTCATAATGCTAAATATTAGTATAATCAACATGTATAATACACGCACACATATTATATGTTATATACTGTATAATCAACATTCAGATTGACCTCCTGTGAACTCGCCTCTTCACCTGAACTACAACATGGCTGATCTGCTTCTGTCCCCTAATTGAAAAACATTGAGGGATTCCTTATGAGCATGGACAGAGAATGCCTCAGCCTATTATTGGTAACAATGTTAAATCTCAGGACAACTACAGTGGCTTGCAAAAGTATTCGCCCCCCGTGAACTTTTCCACATTTTGTCACATTACAGCCACAAACATGAATCAATTTTATTGGAATTCCACGTGAAAGACCAATACAAAGTGGTGTACACGCGAGAAGTGGAACGAAAATCATACATGATTTCAAACATTTTTTTTTTACAAATAAATAACTGAAAAGTGGGGTGTGTGTAATTATTCAGCCCCCTTTGGTCTGAGTGCAGTCAGTTGGCCATAGACATTGCCTGATGAGTGCTAATGACTAGAGAGCACCTGTGTGTAATCTACACTCTCTCCATCGCTGTCTGATATACAGCACAGGTGTTTAGGTTCTGTTACCTGACAAAACAGGATAAACACATGCCATTTAAACAGCAATCATTTTATTTCACTGTTTCTGAGTCTTAGTGTGCAAACCTCGAATCAAATCATTAATGTTCGCCAAGTAAGTGAATGCATTTTAAAAACTATTTTTCTGAAGTGGATTGTCTATTGGTGTCAAACTAATATACTAATATTGCCATATGGCTAGAATTTTGTTACAATACTTTCACAATACTGATTTCTGACAAACAGTCACTAGATTAGGAGACTGACAGGGATCATATTTATACTTTTACATTTAGCTGTTTAATCTGCTGTTAGTTTTACGTCCGTATTCACAGACTATAACCTGGCCTGCTGTACTGAATGTGAGTCCACTGCATTTGGCGCTGCTTGTGTCTGAACGCGCTGAATGTGTCTGAATGACAATGGAATAGGACGTGTGAGTTGCACCGGTCACACACACACACACACACACACAATAAATATATATATATATATATATATATATATATATATATATATATATATATATATATATATATATATATATATAATTAAATTCTTAAAACATCGTGTTCACCCATGCACTGAAAAAAAGAACTTGTAAGATTTACTTGATAAAATCCTCATAACAATTTGGACACAGATTTTAAGTAAATTTTATTGCTCCAATATTAAGGCTGAATCCCAACCCTTCCCCCTACTCTTCCATTTGGCGCGTTCACATGCAGGGGTAGAGGTGTCTCATTTCTCTTTTGGTTGGAGGTGTAGGGGGAGGGGGGGAAGGGCCAGATAGCCCTCCAAACGAAGATTTTTCAGGACCTCACTTCAAACGAAGGGCTAAGCGAAGTTTTCAACATGGCTGCTCACTCGAGCAAACAGACCCATAAATGTTAAGTCATTTTTGCCATTAATAAAGTTTTTTATGACAAGTTTTCATTGTATGTATATAACCTTTAGTCTTGTGTTTGTGTTTATGGTGATGTTCTGTAAAGAAACGTTTGCAAAAAAAATCGCTAAAGTTTGCTAGCGGATAGCACATATTGCACAATATTACAAATATTATATATTACCTGTTGGTATAGCTCTTAAAATATATTACCTGTTGGTATAGCTCACTGTGGCACACAAACCCCCTGACCACAATAAGGTGGCAATCCCTCAGGGGGGGGGAGGTGAAAAATACAAATTAAATAAAATAAATTATCCTTAATCCAGATTTTATCAATCAACGACATAATATTTATCTTAGCTGGATGGTCTAATTCTCAAAACCGTTTAACCTAAAGAAAAACTTAACACACTATAACTAGAATATTTACAAAACTGAAAGGTTTTCTTATGAATAATAAAAAAAAACATTATAACTCAAAAAGATCATATGTTTTTATATATATATATATATATATATATATATATATATATATATATTTTATAGTAACTGAACAGCTCTATTCTCTCCAATCCACTCATACACCACAGTCTCCTATTTCTCTGTGCGCGCGCTGCACCCTGTGAATGAATACACGCAGCGGAGGTTTTAAAACGTAAAAAGGTGTCTCCATCATAAATAGCCCTGAATTAACTACGTTTTGTGAAATTTTCCCTTACTTGGTTTTATCAATTTATATTACTCCCTATAATAATGTAAACATTGCTAATTTATGTTTTGGAAAGAAACTTAAGTAATTATTTCATCTATATCTTTCATAAATCACACAACTAAGATATAATTAAACAGTTTATTCACCAACATTACCAAATATTTGTGACATTCACAGTCTAGATCCAAGTTGTCTTTTTAATAAAAGTGCATTCAGCTAAATTTTGCATCCATAGAAAAAAACTGCACGGCACCAGGGCCTGAAATACTTGTTTTAAACAAAATTGTGTAAAATAATAAATAAATAAAATACAGCATTCATTTAGAAATAAAATGCAGCAGAAAATACTTTAAACAAACTGTAGAATAAACGTTAAAACGTGACGTGGAGTGACGGAGTGACGCAGATGGCGGTTACACTACGCAGATGCTGCTAATTGGTAATTCAGACACGGGAAGAGCATTCATTCATCTTCTATACCGCTTTATCCTGTATTAGGGTCGCAGGGACCTGGAGCCTATCCCGGGAGACTCAGGGCACGAGGCAGGGTACATCCTGGACAGCGTGCCAATCCATCGCAGAGCACACACACACACACACTCATTCACACACTATGGTCAATTTGGGAACGCCAATTAGCCTAATCTGCATGTCTTTGGACTGTGGGAGGAAACCGGAGTACCCGGAGGAAACCCACCAAGCACAGGGAGAACATGCAATCTCCATGCACACAGAGATGGGAATCGAGCCTGGCTGGGAATCGAACCCGGTCCCTGGAGGTGCATGGCAACGGTGCTAACCACTACACCAGTGGTTCTCAAACTTTTTCTGTCATTCCCCACTTAAAGGGGTGAGCGAATTTTCAAGCCCCACTTGTCAACAAAATAATAATGAAATCAGCCAAGTTTACTGTTTATTGAAATATCAATTTCTAAACCAATAAGATCAAACAACACCAAGTTCAAAATAGATAAAATACACCTGCAATTGTTATACAAGGCTTACGTTGTCACGTACAGTATCTTTGCATAATTGACCCCATGTTTATTAGCTGCTCAGCAATTGTTTGTAGTTTTTTGCACTGGTCAGTTCTGTGTGCAATTTTGATTGAAGCCATTTGTGCTTTGCTGTCCACTGATTCAGATTTTACCGTGCGATTATCCTGCTGTCTGTATTCTGCCAGCTTTCTTTGAAAGAAGTTGAGTGGCTTATTAAGTGACTGGGGTGTGTTGTCTCTAAGTGTCTTCCTAATTTGTTGGGTCTCATGCGGCCTGCTGCCAGAGGTTTAAGACACAAAACACACATGGGTCTCTCTTCTGCCCCCACCGTCACCACCATGAATCCAAGCTCAAGATAGACTTCATTATGGGTGGGTGATATAACCAAAATCTTCTATCACGGTTGGAGCAATTTCCTACCTCGATAACGATATATATCACAATATAGCAATTTGTATCTGAAAATGCATGAATAAAAATTCAAACATAAAGAAACTGTTTTACATAATGTAATTTTATTTAAACTGTGAATTGCTAAGGTTTGCCGCATTTTTTTTACTTTGGCCATATTCGTTTGGATGCTTGGCTTTCAGATGATAGAAAAGGTTTGATGTGTTTCCACCACTTGTTAAAACAGTGCACTTGCGTACCTTCTAAATCACGTACATCTCATTCGTATCACTTTTCTTATACCCAAACCAATTCCACACCACAGACGATGCAGCTTTTTTCTTTACAATCTCCTCGTTGTCGGTTTCGTCACATGTAAGTAAACTCACTGCTGCTGCACCGTCTTCTTCCATTGTCGAAGTGTATGTGAAGACAAACACATCAAAAGTGGGACGAAACCGTGGCACCCGATTGAACCAAATAACTGCACAAATACAGCGCAGCGCGACTATCTGGATAGCGCAGAGATGATCTGGTTTATTTGCACAGCCCGGTGGATCGCACAGCGCCGCTCGAATTACAAACCTGCGCGACTCAATTCATTTAAAATGTCAGGACTCTTTAATATTGTTTCCGCCTTGTCATACCTGGATTGTACGCGCGCATCCCAGCGGGGTAAATTGTACTTTGATGGTCGGCGCGGTCTATTTCTATCAGAGTCGCGCAGCGCTGCAGTGGGTCGCGCAGGTTTCAATTCAATTTACTTGTATTAATGATCCATTTATTTGTGTGCGATTGTTTAGTTTTGAGCGTACGCTCTTCATTATCAATAAAGAAAAGCATGAATTAGAACAGGTACTTTCCTATTATTTTCCACTAATTTCCTCCCGTTCATTGCGACCCACCTGTCATGTCTGTATTCCCCACTAATGGGGCGCGCCCCACACTTTGAGAACCACTGCACTACACTAACGTGCCGCCACGGGATGAGCAGATACTTCAAATTTATCCACCATAATTTGCAAATAAATTCTTTAAAAATCCTACAATGTGATTTTCTGGATTTTGTTTCTTATTTTGTCTCTCATAGTTGAGGTAAACCTATGATGAAAATTACAGGCCTCTCTCATCTTTTTAAGTGGGAGAACTTGCGCAATTGGTGGCTGAATAAACACTGTATATATACCATAACCATGGCCATAACACATGTAGCTTCTGTTTGTGTAACACATTGTATTTGTTTATTGTAAATGGGCCACTATGCACGTCTGATTAGATGCTAACTGCATTTCATTGGCTCTGTTCATGTACTCTGCACATTGACAAAGTTAATTCTAATCTAATTTACAGTAAATCACATGGTAAAATCACATTTTAGTGAATTAGTGAATCACTTTTTAGAAAGTTAGCTGCACTCGTTACTCATTAGTAATTGTAATTGCAGTAATTGTTGTATAGTTATATACTCGCAATTATAAGTTAAAGTGCCCCTATTGTGCCATTTTAAAGGTTGCTAATATTGCTTAATGAGTCTCTTAAAACAGGTTTACATGTATGTAAGGTCAAAAAACACTTTAGTTTTCTCCAAAAATTTATTTTTTTAACCCCATTTCTAAATGATTCGTAAACGACTCGTGTGAAGCAGTTTGAAGATTCAGTCTGTCTCAACCCCTCCTTTCAGTGAGCAGTCAGTGCTGTGATTGGTCAGATGGCGCAGCCCTTTATGATTGGTCTATCGCTACAGCGTGTGTCGGAAAACGAAACGCCCATTACCATAACTGAACGCCGGCTCTGGAGACTCGTCAATACATAGAAAAGATGGCGTCTATTTTACCGTATCAATTCGAGTCGGAGTCTGACGATGAAACGGTTGAAGTGGCGCATCGACAAGACACTGTTTCGCTAGTACGACTGCAGCAGGATGTTTCTCAGTGGTAAGCGCAGGATACAGCGTCTTCTTGACATGATGTAACATTAATCCACGTGGAAATCGTACTGTTTGTGGGCGGGCAAGTTGTTCGCAATGTAGAACGTGGGCGGACATTATGCAAATATGTTATTTAGTGACGTGGATCCGTGACAGAGAAATATTCGAAATGCTAACTCGTTTAGGCGATTGTGAGCCGACTCTTTTTTTTAAGAAGAAACCTCCATTTATCGTGCACTGTCGGCATCACAATTTTGCAGATAGTTTATGTGCACATACAGCTGAAATGTGAAACACTGCATGAAAGATCATATTTCAAAAAGCATAACAGGGGTACAAAATATATACAATGAAAAACGGCTGTGTGTGAATGAGTAAAATGTCCAAAGTCCAGGTTATTGTATGAGAGTGTGAAGGAGATGGATCCGTCTCACCGGAAATGGTGGTATAATCACGGGAGGCAGATGGCGGAGAGACAGAACTGTGGCGAAGCAGTCCAGTCAGTACTAATCCTGATGTGACAGAAAACCTGCAAGGCACAGTCCTCCTCAGTCTCTCAATAAACTCTGAAATGCCAAACATGTGAACATCGCACTGAAACTCCTTACACCCCCCCCCCGAGTGCTTTCCCGAGTCGGCTTTTATTTCCGGGTCAGGTGACCTCTTGTGTCACCGTCTTCCCGTGCTGCCCGGCTGATGACTCTCGCGAGAGTTGGGTTGGAACCACTACACATTAAATACATAGGCACAACAAAAACCCTGGTGGGAAAAATCCATAAAGTGCTGCAGCTTCCTTATTTTTTAGCCGAATTACTTCCACTAAATAAAATTGCCCCTTATATGGCAGTGCTACACCTTCACACACACCCCTCCTCTGTGAAATTAATAATTTAAGTTTCTGTAAGGTTTTTTCTAAAGTTTTGTAGTAGAAGAGGCGAGTTGCTCGGTCTGTCCGCTGTGCTTCGGTAAGCTTTTCTGGCGCCAGGAGAGACTCAGTCAAACACACACACACATGTTGTCTGTCAGAAAGGTCTCTGTTTATTAACAGCAAAAGATGGGGTTTATATATATTTGACCAAACGCCTGGGCTATAGACATATGTTACTACAAAGAGCATGAACCATTGTAAATGTCCTGGTGAGATCCTGAAGAATCAAAGGAGAGGAAGATAGAGGTGTCCATGCAGAGACAGATCACAAGATGTTGGCTCGAGTTAGGGGGAGAGGGGGAAGGAGACAGAGGGAGATGGAGAGAGAGGGGAAGAGAGAGAGACATAAAGAGAGTATGGGAAGGTGAGCATGGGAGCGTTCACACCTTTAAGAACAGATGCAAGAGGAGACAGGAAGATAGCAGCAGGAAAGATTTAACACGTTAATATCAAATCTATGAGGAAGAGAACAAGAGAGTAGAATCAACTCCTTTATATATAAAATAATTCTAACAGTTGCCCCCTTAAATTCTAACAGAATTTGTGAATGTCAATAAGTTAACATAGCAAGAGATATTAACGTGAAGAAGCAGATATTCATAATTAGTAGAGTCAGCAAAGATGATTATAAGAAGGGTGATAAAGGAAGGAGATAGCCAGGATTAAATCACTTCTAGAATCACAATTAGAAATGGAATTCACACTACATACATAATCAGGCGTTGGCACAAAAATAAAATGTGGAAAAAGCAAACTAATACAAAGTTGAACCTATATGTGTATGTGAAAAAGGTGAGAAGCGGTGAGAGCCCCCTTTTGAGGTGTCTTCTGGACATATGTCGCTCCACTAGCCCCTCGGTGCGGGCTAGGAGATCTTGTGAGTGGTCGATTATGTCAAGCAGTCAGTGTCATCTGCGGCTGGCGTGAATCCACTGTGGCTGTGAATCTGTGAGAACAGCTGTGCGTGTCACTGTAATTACAGTTGTAGGTGTACTGTAGGCAGCATCCCCCACCTTCCTGGGATTTAAACTTTTCACCAGCACTGTATCACCTGGGATGAAAGAGTGAGTTGGCTTGTCTGTAGGCAGAGGGAGAGAAGCAGAGACATTACCGTGAACACTGTTCAGTTTTTCAATGAGCGCTTGCGTATAATCGCCGACAATCACGTCCAGATCACCTGTAAGGGAAACACCAGGGTTACCTTTTACCCAGGGGATGGGGAATGGTCGTCCTATTATAATCTCAAATGGTGAAAGTTTGGTTGTAGAATTGGGTGTCATTCTAATTTCACAAAGCACAGATGGTAACAGGTCAACCCAATTCTTACCTGTATCCATCATGGCTTTTGTCAACCTATCTTTGATTGTTCTGTTCATCCTCTCTACCACACCAGAACTTTGGGGATGGTAGGGGATGTGAAATTTCCAATCAATGCTTAAAAATTTACACAATTTTTGTGTCACTTTGGAGACGAATGGCGTGCCATTATCACTGTCAATAGATGTTGGAATACCGTATCTAGGAATGATTTCTTTAGCCAGAATTTTAACTACTATTGTTGCATTTTCTTTTGAGCATGGAAATGCTTCTACCCATTTAGAAAATCTGTCCACGATTACAAGCATGTATTTCAGATTTCTGACAGGTGGCATGTGTGTAAAGTCAATTTGTAAGCATTGGAATGGTGCAATAGGCATTGGCAAGGCATCATATTTAACATGTTGTCCTTGTGTATTTGCACGAGCACAGATCAAGCAGGAATCTAATAGAACAAGTGTAGCCTGTTTGATATTGCGAATGCAGAATCTGTCCTCAATCATACGGATTACCCCCCGTTTTGCGACATGTGAAATACCATGAAAATGACGCACTAATAACGGGAGGACAGATGCTGGAAGAGCTATACGGCCGTTCTCATCCCGAATTAGCATATCGCTGCCAAGTGAACACTCGTGTGTGACACCATAAGCGTAACGCGAATCCGTAAAGATAGTAACAGGTTGATTTTTAAATAGGAGACATGCACGAGTAAGAGCGGTAAGTTCTGCAGCTTGAGCTGAAAGAAAAGGCAACAAATAAGCTTCTAATACAATGTTGGGCAGCTGACAGATAGAATAGCCGCAATGTGTCACATTATCATTAGGCTTTGAACAATAGCCATCAACATAAATGTGTGTGCCATGCTCTAAAGGAGTGGAAGAGAAATCGGAGCGTACAGCCGAGGTAGTGGTGATCTCATGTAAACAGTCATGATCAGCCCAGTCTGGTTGGGTCTGATCAGGGCCACAGAGTGTCATGAGACGGTGTAAGAGTACAGCCGGAGTGTTGGGTGTCGATATTGGTTTAATAGTTAGATTGTGTGGCACAAAGAATAGCTTCATATCCTGAACGACGTTGAGCTGTCATGTGCTGTGTTTGAATATTATTAAGGATCGTTATAACTTGGTGAGAAGAGTGTAATACTAAGGGGTACGAGAGAGCAATCTTTTCAGCATCCGTGACAATGAGAGCAGAGGCAGCCATAGCTCGCAGACAAGCAGGAAGTCCTGATGCTACAGGATCTAGGGTTTTAGATAAGTATGCAACTGGCCGATAAGACCCGCCGTGATCTTGGGCTAAGACCCCCGCTGCGACCCCCCCCCGCCTTCAGAGACATATAGGTGAAATTGCTTGCCATAATCAGGTAGACCCAATGCTGGAGCTGAACTTAGAGATCGCTTGAGGTAACAAAAAGAGTCCTTCATCTCAGATGTCCATGTGATTTTGTCTGGTTGAGTGGAGGAGCATGACTGGTGTAATATCCTGTCATAGTAGGAACAGTCAGGAATGAACTGCCTACAATAGTGTATAAGTCCAAGAAAGCCCATCATTGCTTGCTTCGTGGCAGGTGGACGAATCTCGACAACAGATTGTATGCGATCAGCAGATAATGTTCTTTGTCCAACATCAGCCAGATGTGTCAGCATGCGCAGTGAATGTTTGCGACATAAGTCCTCAGTTTCAGCTGAGAGGAGGATGTCATCGGCGTATAACAGAAGTCGGACTTTCTCAGGCAGGGTCAGGGAAGCCATGGCATCTCTTACAACAGAGGAGAACACAGCTGGAGAGTCTGAACCCTTGAGGAAGACGAGTCCAGGTCAGATGTTGGTTTTTGAAGGTGAAAGCGAATATAGGCTGCGTCTGCTCACTGACAGGGACACTGAAAAAGGCAGAACACAAATCAACTACTGAAAAATATGAATGATTTGGAGGTATTGACGTCAAAATGGAAGGGACATCTGGAACAATAGGACTTGCAGGAATGCATTAATTTTTCGCAAATCTTGTGTAAATCTCCATCCTTTTCCACCTGCCTTTTGTATAGGATTAACAGGTGTATTGTATGGAGATTGGGTAGGAACTAGGACACCTTGTTCTATTACTGACAAAATCACTTTCTCAATACCTGCCTCTTTATCTGGTGAAAGAAGGTGTGGCTTACAATACACAGGTGTCAGTGTTTTACGTTTTGCTGTGTATGGTGTAGTGCAAACTGTGCCCACTTCATTAGCATGAGTAGACCACAACCTCGGAGGTACAGAAGGCAAGTAGGATGGGATGACAATAGATCTATCAGTAGAATCAACCTGTGGGATCACATCAGAGAACATAGTCAGATTATTAGGGGTCTTTAAAACGGAGAATTAGGTCTATATTATTAACAAAGGTTGTTTGAAATAGTTGTGTGAAATGTTGAGTAATATCCAAAAATATCCCTGTGTAAGAACCAAGCAGTTTTAAACCTATCTAATCTAATTCCTAAAACCTATTACTGTCGAATAGGTGACACAAAAGGTTGAATAAAATTCTAAATCCTTAATTATTCATCCAATCATTAGGAGTAAGAGACTGTTTGGAACGACCATTTCCCATCTTGTTAGTAAGTTACAGTTAGTAAACAAACCAAGCTTATCGAAGGTAAGCGGACACTTTAAGCTTTTTTATTTTTATTTTTTATAATTATTATTATTTTATTTATTTTTTTTAATTTATTTTACGGGTGGTGTGACGTTCGAACAGAGTGTATCAGAATATATATAAAACTGAAGAATACTGTAATCTATAAAGTGTATTATCAAAAATGTGTATTATCTCCGCGTTCCTGATAACACTACCAGGAATATGGATTCTATTTCAAATCTCACATGCCTCTACATCTTTGGAGATCATACACACATTTATCAAATACCAATATAGTGAATTAATAAGTATATATTTAAAACTGAAGAATACTGTAATTTAAAAGTGTATTATCAAAAATGTGTAATATCTCCGCGTTCCTGATAACACTACCAGGAATATGGATTCTTTCAAATCTCACATGCCTCTACATCTTTGGAGATTAATCACACATTTATCAAATACCAATATAGTGAATTAATAAGGCATTCGGCCAATCTGCCCTGTTTCTGATAACACTACCAGAAAAATGGAGCTCAGGTGCGCCGGGCTGAGTCCACACGCCTCTACGTCAGGGAGACAATAAAACTCATGCACGTGTATAACTGCAACTGCACACCGCTCCCTGTTCCAAAGAACACTCTAAGGAATATGGCTATAACCAATTCATTTATTAATTTTCTAGCCACGCGCCTCTACGCCAGGGCCAGCTTATACACAAAGTGCATGCTACAAATGCCTCACTAAATTACCAATATTGAAAGTGCATAAATTACGTAAACAACAGAATTTAGCGAACGTATAACTTTTTAAAACACACCCGAAGTAGCGCGTCTCCTCTAGCGGGACGCGGTTTGATGACGTAGGTACTCGCGACGACAGCGCTGTGTATGTTTTTAGCTTAATGCAAGCAACACCGGTTCAGTTTCAGTTAAACACCTAGTTTAATCTATATCTTTCAATTATCCACAATCGCTGTAATTTTAGCCAATAAACCAACGCGAGTAATGTCAAACACAACACGAAACAAAAACTAATTAAAACGCATAAAGTTTCTTTTTCCAAAATATAACCCAAATACACGCCAATTTACTACGTAAATAAACTATTGGTTCAAAAACTTTTCTGACCAAGGAAGGAAGTACAATAGCAAAAATACTGCTTAACTTACCTTCCTGGAGAGAAAAGGTTAGACGAGCCCCCAGATTGTAAGGTTTTTTCTAAAGTTTTGTAGTAGAAGAGGCGAGTTGCTCGGTCTGTCCGCTGTGCTTCGGTAAGCTTTTCTGGCGCCAGGAGAGATTCAGTCAAACACACACACACGTTGTCTGTCAGAAAGGTCTCTGTTTATTAACAGCAAAAGATGGGGTTTATATATATTTGACCAAACGCCTGGGCTATAGACATATGTTACTACAAAGAGCATGAACCACTGTAAATGTCCTGGTGAGATCCTGAAGAATCAAAGGAGAGGAAGATAGAGAGGTGTCCGTGCAGAGACAGATCACAAGATGTTGGCTCGAGTTAGGGGGAGAGGGGGAAGGAGACAGAGGGAGATGGAGAGAGAGGGGAAGAGAGAGAGACATAAAGAGAGTATGGGAAGGTGAGCATGGGAGCGTTCACACCTTTAAGAACAGATGCAAGAGGAGACAGGAAGATAGCAGCAGGAAATATTTAACACGTTAATATCAAATCTATGAGGAAGAGAACAAGAGAGTAGAATCAACTCCTTTATATATAAAATAATTCTAACAGTTTCCATTCTTTCTTATGGCGGAATTCGCTTTGATTTACAAGTGTTTTGAAAAAGGAGCCCGCTTCTGGAACAAATTATGTTTGAAATCCAAGGTTCCAATGTAATAACCACAAAACAAGCCTATGCAGTAGAAAGAAGAGATCTGAATAGTTAGCCATGTGCTTACACAATGTATGTAACAGTCAAGAAAAGAGGCTTTTGTTCGGGTTCTGTCTATTCTATTATAAAGTCATTAAATATGTGTTCATACGGCTTATAACATGTACGCTTGTGTGTTTTCCTTCTCACAGTGAGCTGTATGTAAATCATACACTGTCTGTGTATCAGCTGATTTCTACACCAGCTTTACATCCTGAGCAGAAGGTCAGTGATAATTTAAGGCTTCACTTCTCTTTTCAGAAACACCACTGAGTACATCTTAATCTGGGGACGGGGACACATGCGTCTGTCTCTTCATGGACATAATGTGTGTATGTTCTTAATGGTAAAAGCCATTCTCAAAATAAGGGATCTTGATTTTCACATCAAATGCAATATGTACAGAGGTGTTCCTGAAAAGAGCAGAGGATTCTTAAGTTCTTAAGTTAATTGGATGTTGCTGGTAAACATCCAATTAATGTTTAGCAGCAACATCCAATTAATTTCACATGTAGTATCTGGTAAGTGTTGCAGATTCACAATTATCACGCTATAATTCACTGTATATTCCACCATGATAAGTCCTGGAGCTGCACCGGCATGGTTCTGTGTTCACCGTGACCTCGTCAGCCTCCAAATCCCATCGTGCCTTGGGCATTAGCTTTAGCATTTAGCTCGCAACTTAAATGAGACAGAGAGTTCTCACATGGAAAACAATAGCTGGTCATACACGCAAAAAAACATGCACACACAAGGGGAGAGATACTGGATACTGGAGAGATGCTTTGACCTTCTAGGCTAGTGACTATCTAACCATTTTTATTCATACACATTCACGTTCCATACAAACTTAAATAATTCTTTTGTGTAAAGCTGTTTTGAGAAATGTCAATTGTTAAAAGCGCTATACAAATAAAACTGAATTGAATTGAATTGAATAGTGATGGTCGTTCATGAACGTGCCTGAGAAGAACGAGTATCTCGGAGAGTGATAGTGAACCTCCGTAGGTTATGTACAGGACACAGAAATAAGTCGTTACCTTCGAGTCTTTTGGTCCGAATCGTTCGTTCTTTTGTCACGTGACTCCCAAAGACGCTATGCGGTGCAATAGATTCAAAAGAACTAACGACTCGGACCAGAAGATACAGTATGATGGTGAGCTGCTCGTTCTGTTTATTATAATATGTCCTTAGTTGCATTGTAATGTTTTCATTACTGGAACTAGATTTTAATATATTGGACACTTTTTAACGTAGTTTAAGTCATTTCAAATATTGTTAGTTGTGTTTATGTCCTTGGCAGGTTAGTAATTTCACCCAACAGGAACCTGCTGATGAAGACAAAGTTTAAAGAAACCATTTATGAACTAAAATGACAAAGAACTATGGAAGAACAACAAATATGATTTGAAATTATGATAAAATAGTAATTCAGTTTTTTTCTGTAATTATTATCATGAAATAGCATTAACTGAATTGAAGGTTAAAGACATTTGCTCTACTGTTTTAAGTAATAATATTATTAATAATAATAATAATAATAATAATAATAATAATAATAATATGGTTAGTTAATTAGCAGAAATGTCTGAAGAAGGAATAATGAGTTTTAGGCAGCACTTCGTGTTTTGGACGGTTATCGCCTGCCACCTTGTGGCCGAGTTTAGTAAGTGACTGTTTCCTTAAAGGAGACATACAGTCTCAATTTTGCATAGGTTAATATGATTCTTTAGGGTCCTAATGAAAAGTTTGTAATATACTTTAATTAAAAATTCTCAATTGTTGTGTAAAAAAAACATTACTTTTACCTGGTAAAAGTAGCTCTGTTCTCAGCAACCTGTTTCAGTACATGCTCCTTTAAATGTTAATGACCTCTACTGAACCCGCCCCCCAGTTCTGTGCGGCGTGTCTTCACAATACAAGTGGGGTATAGCTTTGACAACAGTTAAAAATATTTAAAAAACAGTTAAAAATAATTTTACATGATGTTAGAATTATTTTATATATAAAGGAGTTATTTCTACTCTCTTGCTCTCTTCCTCATAGATCTGATATTAACGTGTTAAATCTTCCCTGCTGCTATCTTCCTGTCTCCTCTTGCATCTGTTCATTCATGCTCACCTTCCCATACTCTGTCTCTCTCTCTCCCTCTCTCTCTCTCCCTCTGTCTCCTTCCACCTCTCTATCTTCCTCTCCTTTGATTCAAATTCAAATTTTATTTGTCACATACACAGTCATACACAGTATGATATGGAGTGAAATGCTTATACGACAGCCAGTGACCTTAAAAAGAAAATAAAAGCTTTTACGTAAGGAATAAATATCAATAAAAAGAAATACTAAAGAAAATACATTTAACTAGTAAAATAAACTGTACAAATGAGGGCATAATAAAAATCTTACAAAATATAGGGGAAATATATATAAAAAATATATATATATATTTCCCCTATATTTTGTAATATTTTTATTATGCACATAGTTATATATATGTAAATAAGATTTTACATGTGAATCTGGTTGTAAAACTTTTTTGACTTCCCAGACCGGGAATCAAACTCGACTTGCTGCGCTGAGAGCGCCGTATCCTAACCACTAGACCACGGAGGATTAATGGCTGCCGCTTGGAAATGGCGGCTATTCAACCCACGACCTTATACACGCGAAGCATTGTTTTTTTGGGATCTCACCAGGACATTTACAATGGTTAATTTGTAGTAACATATGTCTATAGCACAGGCGTTTGGTCAAACATATTTATACCGATCTTTTGCTGTTAATAAACAGAGACCTTTCTGACAGACAACGTGTGTGTGTGTGTGTGTGTGTGTGTGACTGAGTCATATAGATGCCGGGAATAGGACATCATACACGCGAAGCATTGTGTGTGTGTGTGTGTGTGTGTGTGTGTGTGTTTGACTGAGTCTCTCCTGGTTTCAGAAAAGCTTACCGAAGCATAGTGCACTCGCCTCGTCTAACTAAGCGAACTTTAGAAAAACTTTATAAATATGTAGTGCAAAAAAGTATGTACCTTGAGCAGGAATCAAACCCGGGTCTCCCACATCAAAGCGCCGAATCCTAACCACTAGACCACCACACTACAGCAACAAACTGCACACCACACTCATGTAGGCGCCATTTTGCTCCACTGTAGAAAAACAATGGCCGACGGCTCTTTTTTCACTCGGGGCGGGTCTTTGCTAAAACACCAGTGTCAATCAACTATAGTAGGAGCGGCCTCACACCGACAGGCTTTTGAAAACGGGCTGATTTCAGAAGGGGCATCTTATATTATTAAATTAAAAGAAAATCGCTGGGCGGCTCTTTATCATTGTAGAGTGGTTGTGTACACACTCTCATAACACACAATGCAGTCCAAACAGCTTGAAAAAGTCCATGTAGCACCGTATGTCCCCTTTAAGCACTGTGATCTTGTACCTCGAGTGTTGGAGGTTTAAATCCTGCTTCAGGTCTGTGTGCGGGGAGTTTGCATGTTCCCCCTGTGCTTGTTGGGTTTCCTCCTGGTACGAGCGTTTCATACCAAAATCGTTACCAAATTGTCCGTATTGTGTGAATATGTGTGTGTTTGTGCGCTCATGCGGTTTTAAACAAACACCATTTAAGAAAGGTTTTACAACACATTACACGACACATATACATGGTTACAAATGCTTAGTTTTTACACTGTTAATTACACTGATATGTAACAATGTTTCAACATTAATGCCTTATATGCAAATTATACAAAGTACTACTCACACTTACATTACATTAGAATTTATATTTCTATCAGGTCTCGCGGATGCTTATTTGCAGTTTGGATGTATGATTTATTTGGTATAAAATGTAATCACGCATTTTATATATATTTAAGGAAAAAATATCACTTCTCCAACTATTATTATTACAAGGGAGAATTAGGGTCATATTATTACACGACCGTTGGTATTAGTCCCGCCTCCTCGCCTGGTCTCAAGTGGGTCCTCTGGAGGTGAATAAACATGTGATTGGCTCGCTGTAAGTTTCATTCTGCAGATTAACTATATATCTTTACTACGATGTCAGGAAGAGACAAGGGCGGGAAAGGACTCGGGAAGGGAGGTGCTAAGCGTCACCGTAAGGTTCTCCGCGATAACATCCAGGGAATCACCAAACCCGCTATCCGCCGTCTGGCGCGCCGTGGCGGGGTGAAACGTATTTCTGGCCTGATCTATGAGGAGACTCGCGGTGTGCTCAAGGTGTTTCTGGAGAATGTCATCCGTGACGCCATCACCTACACCGAGCACGCTAAGAGAAAGATCGTCACCGCCATGGATGTGGTGTACGCTCTGAAACGCCAGGGACGCACCCTGTACGGCTTCGGCGGTTAAACACTCCACCGGTTAACGACGCGAACACAACGACTCTTTTAAGAGCCACCCACATCTCCAGCAAAAGAGCTACTATTCCCATGTGTGTGTGTAAAAATATATTTTAAGCTTATTAAACACTGTTTATAAAACTTTCATGGCACTTGTATAATATCTGCGAGCAGTTGAGGGGACTAGAGATAGAAATTTAAAGTCAATTTCTCGGACCCAGTCTGCAGACGATGAGTTCTCACCTTATCGAAATAATCAGGAAACCGTTTTTAAAATTCTTCGAGTCCATTTAAAGTATCACAAGACATAAACAAAGCATTTAAAGTTTGTAGTACATACACTACTTATAAACGTGGATTCTAAAAGATAAGATAATGTTTATGTACAGATTATATGTCCATGATTTTTTTTTAATTATTGTAAATATCCTTTTTTTTTTTAGATAACAAATAAAATTAACCCGCGACTCTGAAACGGCGGGAAGGGACATGAAGCGGAGGGAGGAGGAGTAACAGGAAAAGACTGGGGTGGTAGGAGCTCCTCCATGTGAAGAATTTTGAAAATGTCGACCAATCAAAATCCGTTCTTGGCTTGTGCTTAATTACAATGTAGCCTGTACATAGAGAGCCCGCGAGGCTGAGCTGTTCATTCTTCTGTCAGTCTCGTCGAGAACCAGCAGCACCATGCCTGAACCAGCCAAGACCGCTCCCAAGAAGGGCTCGAAGAAAGCCGTGACCAAGACCGCCGGCAAAGGAGGTAAGAAGCGCAGAAAGACCAGGAAGGAGAGCTACGCTATCTACGTGTACAAAGTCCTGAAGCAGGTTCACCCCGACACCGGCATTTCGTCCAAGGCGATGGGAATCATGAATTCGTTCGTTAACGACATCTTCGAGTGCATCGCCGGTATGTCCTCGCGTCTGGCTCACTACAATTAAATTTTCAATTCAGTTTTATTTGTATACCGCTTTTAACAATTGACATTGTCTCAAAACAGCTTTACACAATCAAAAGAATTATTTAAGATTGTATGGAATGTGAATGTGTATGAATCAAAATGTTCACATACTCCCTGGTGAGCAAGCCGAGGGCGACAGTGGCAAGGAAAAACTCCCTGAGATGGTAATAGGAAGAAACCTAGAGAGGAACCAGACTCAACAGGGAACCCATCCTCATCTGGGTGAAACAGATAGCAGGAAATGATCTGCATTTATACAGTGTTAAGTGTTAGGTTCAGCTATAATAGTTGATGTTAATTGATGTTAAAATGGAGTCCAGTAGTTATTGGAGACTCGTAGAAAGTTCCAGTCCTGAACTATCGAATTGTCAAGTCCTCAGAGAAACAGCTGACAACACCAGTCGAGGCCAAAGCCATCTTCTAAGTAGACAGAATCATCCCCAGACACCAGATGCATCCCAAAGAGACACACGGGGCATCCATGCGGCGAGACCTCCAACCAGAAACGGGGCACCTGGATGGATCAGACAGGTCCGGAGGGCAGAGGGAGTCTGGATCACTGGCAGCTCAGGAATGATATGTGTAGCTCGACAGAGAGAAAGAGTGAAAGGGGGAGACAGGGGGAGAGAGGAAAGTGGGGGAGAAAGAGAAGAGGAGGAGAGATGGCAATTAGGTATGGTCTCAGTCACAATGTATAATGTGAATGTATATTTACTGTAGAGTGCAAGCAGGGACTCCGGCAGGACTAACTATGACAGCATAACTAAAAGGGAGAGCCAGAAGGAAACACAAACATGAGGGGTAACTGAGATGTAAAGCAAACAATCACCTCACCGTCAACAAACCTGAGTGATCAAATGAGAGTGAGGAAGACAGAATCTAAACATACCAGTTCACCATAATACTCTACGTCCATGAGTCCCCCATATCTGCTCCTTTACCTATGGCAAATCTATTTATAAAAATGCTTGGCTAAATAAATAGGTTTTTAGCCTAGACTTAAACACTGAGACTGTGTCTGAGTCCTGAACACTATTTGGAAGCCTATTCCATAATTTTGGAGCTTTGTAAGAAAAAGCTCTGCCCCCAGCTGTAGTTTTCATAAACAGCCTGCATCCTTTGACCGAAGTAGGCGTGGCGGATCGTAAGACACTAGCAGTTCGTCAGATACTGCGGCGCGAAACCATTTAATGCTTTATATGTCAAGAGTAGTATTTTAAAATAAATGCGAAATTTCACAGGGAGCCAATGTAGTGAAGATAGGATAGGGGTGATGTGCTCATATCTTCTGGTTCTAGTGAGGACTCTCGCTGCTGCATTCTGGACTAGCTGAAGCTTGCTTATGCACCTAACAGAACAACCAGACAGTAAGGCATTACAATAGAACACAACAAAATACAACAAACGCTCCACCATCACCTCTAGGGAGATCCAGACCGCCGTGCGCCTGTTGCTGCCCGGTGAGTTGGCCAAGCACGCCGTGTCCGAGGGCACCAAGGCCGTGACCAAAGAACTACACTTGCTTTCAAAGAAGTCGAGTGGCTTATTAATGTCTCTGGGGTGCATCATTTCTAAGTGGCTGCTTGGTGTAGCGGTTAGAGTGCTGGACCAGTGATCTACAAAGCGCCAGTTCGAATCCCGAGTGATGATGTTTTAAAATTGTTTTATTTTAAAACTAAATAAAATGTTTTAAGTGCGCTTAAGGTAGAGTCTTATAAAGGCTATGTAGACTTATATAGTTTTATTATATATTTTTTGCACATTAATCTGAGTCCTCATCTGTTAGATCTGTTTAGTTTTTTTTTTCCTGCCGGGACGAATGCGCGGTTCCATCCCTTTCCCGCCTATTCAGGGAGCCTACGGAGTGAGCGATTAACCATAGTCGAATCGATTGGTGTGCTATTCATGCCGGCTGGTGATAATTAACGTTAATATGATCTCGGGCTTGCTCACGATGCTCAACATCTATAAAAATAGCAAAGTATTGTGTATAGAGTGATAAAAAAAATGTTAGAAAACATAATTTCCTGCATTTTTTTCTGCTTCAGGAGTCAGTCTGTTCTGAGACAGTGAGAGTAGAGGAAGGGGCAGATTCAGAACCAGGGAGGGAGCCGGAGACAGCAGAACAAAGAGAGGATATTGCCAGCACCAGCACAGGGAGCACAGTTTTTAGTTTAGATCTCATGTTTACATTTTATTGTATGTTGATGGCTTGACTGTAAACAACATAAACAATGCAATAAATTTATAAAAATATATATTTATTGTCCCCCCTGCTGTTAAATGAAATTTGCGTTATTTTACGTTAATGTTACGTTATTACATTATTAACGTCGACAGAATAAAGTAAAGTTTTATTTCTGGAATTGATGCACGGGCTTCATCTTAGGCTTTTTTTTTTCTTTCGGTTTCTTTCGTTTCTCAGCGCCGGACTGTTAATGTCTCTTTCCAGGACCAGGCATATCATTCAATTATTATAATTCTTTTGGCCAAATACTGTAGGCAGTCGTAACAGAGGTGAGGGCGCGCGCGTCATCACGTGTGCTTAGCCGACTCTGCGTTCACCGTAAACTTCAATATAGACGTTTATATTTTTGTTTATTTGTATATGTATGTTATTAATATAAATTTTTTAGAGATTGTGTGTGCATGCACGGAGAGTTTGTGTTGATAAGTTTATGTGGATAAGTTGATAAGTGTATGTTGTCAAAGTATTTGTGGACATATAATTAGGGAATTTTTTTTAAATTAAGGATGTCTTGAAACATAATGCAGTAACTCTACAGTATTTATTTGAACACGGTAAAGGTGTTAATGTTTCGTACATTCCTTAATTTGTCCTTTCGGTTTGTGTTTTATGTTTCACTGTTTTCAATATACTGTACATACTGTAAAACGTATGGACAACAATGTTCCGGAAGCATTATTAAATATTCAATAAGGCACACACACAATTTAGTTGCAATAAAGTTTTATTAAATATATAATAAAGCAGGCAGTACTGTATATGGCAAATGGTCACTCAAAATCTTTACAAAAGTAAGAGTATTCATTAATTTTTTTTTTTTTTAGAAAAGAGAAAACTCAATTTTCTTTCTAAGAAGTTCGTTAATTATGTCTCTTATTTGCTTGTTGTTGTGGGCTGTGGGGTGGAATTTCCTAGCAACAGCATCGGAAAGTGCTTGAAGCAGAATTACCCCATCAGCGAAACCGGTTTGATAACTTCACACCAAGGATACTGTAGGTGAGAAGGGGGATTACAGTAACGGTTTCTGTGGGTCTTCACCAAGAGGTGATGTGGGTCGCGTTGTATTCCGCGAATAGACTAAAACAAAATCATGTTTGCTTCAGCATTGCAAACAATATTGTATTAGGCCAACTTTATTTAAGATTTAAATAATAGTGGGTTAGGAATGTTATTCTTCATATAACTTAAATGGCTGAATGAAGTTAAATATACACAATAAATTAATAATTGCGTTTGCTTTATATTTGAGCACTCGTGTAAATAGCTTTTTCATTGTATATACTACCATATCGTATATCTGTGTCTAATACTGGTTTATTCATATTTTACATTACATTCAGTTTGTAATTTACTTGCGATTGTACTTTTAAAATGTAACCTATACGTATGTATAAAGCATATTTAACTACTTCAGCAGTGAATTAGAAACTTGGTCAGTCTGGCTTTTAGATAAAGTCCTTCAGAGCAAGCATTGTGTAAATATAATATATAAAACATAATGTAATATAAAATAAAATAATATAAAATAAATATATAACATAAATGGTTAATGATAGCAATAAAACCAGACTTAATAGTTGGATTTGATACTTTTCTTTTTATTTACTGTATAGACATCTTATTATGCTTTCTCTGTTATTAATCTCTCTATATTCTCTAATTATGACTTGAATAAATCGGCTCACATCGGAGCGCGCTAGCGTGTTGGAAAAGCGAGTACTGTAGTCTATATATTTGTGTTTGTTGTTTTCCTGGGGGGTGGCGTGTTTATGTCTGCATTTTATCTATAAATCGTGTGTGTGTGTGTGTGTGTGTGCATGGAGAGTTTATGTGTGTGCACACGGAGAGTTTATGAGTGTGCCCCTTTGATGTGCTGGGTATGGCGGGGCGTCGACGGCTGATCAGTGTAAAGTAGCGTACTTTACACACACTGATCAGCGGTCGACGCCCCGCCGTACCCAGCAGATCAAAGGGACAGTTATCGGCTATGACACATTGAAGGAGAACTTAATAGTTCTCAAAAATAGTGTAAATGTCTGCAACAGTCACTAACCATTAAAATGTTTTTTTTTGTAATTAAACATGAAAATATTAATTATATTTTCTTTATACATATTTCCATTATATATATATATATACATATATATATATATATATATATATATATATATATATATATATATATATATATATATATAAAATTTAAAACTATTTATTCATTTGTCTTTTATTTACTTACTTACTAGCGAATGCGTTTTTAGGGCTCTAAAAACTACGACAGTATGAGTGACAATGGCCCTTGCACCGATCACACACACACACACACACACACACAATAAATATATTCGTGTTTAATTAAATTCTTAAATCATCGTGTTCACCATTCACTGAAAAAAAGAACTTGTAAGATTTACTTGATAAAATCCTCGTAACAATTTGGACACATTGATTTTAAGTAAATTTTATTGCTCCAATATTAAGGCTGAATCCCATTTCTACCCCTTCCCCCTACCATTCCACTTGGCGCGTTCACGTGCAGGGGTAGTGGTGTCTCATTTTTCTTTTGGTTGGAGGTGTAGGGGGAGGGGGAAGGGCCAGATAGCCCTCCAAACGAAGATTTTTCGGGACCTCACTTCAAACGAAGGGCTAAGCCGTCATCAACAGGAGCCCAGTGGAGAGAGTGGACAGCTTCAGATACCTCGGTGTTCACATCACGCAGGACCTATCATGGTCCTGTCACATCAGCACCGTGGTGAAAAAAGCCCGGCAGCGTCTCTACCACCTCAGACGCTTGAGAGACTTTAGACTGCCCTCCAAGGTGCTCAGGAACTTCTACTCCTGCACCATAGAGAGCATCCTGACGGGAAACATCACGACCTGGTTCGGGAACAGCACCATGCAGGACAGACGAGCTCTACAGAGGGTGGTGCGATCAGCCGAGCGCATCATCCGCACTGAGCTCCCTGACCTACACTCCATCTACAGCAAGCGGTGCTGGACTAAGGCCAGGAAGATCATGAAGGACCTCAGTCACCCCAGTAATGGACTGTTCTCTTTGTTGCGGTCTGGGAAGCGATTCCGCTCCCTAAAGGCCAACACAGAGAGGCTGAGGAGGAGCTTCTTCCCGCAGGCGATAAGGTCTCTCAATCACACAATCACACCTCCACACAGGACTAATAACATCTTTTAAGCTCACAACACTGACTGGACAATCATGGACACATTCATACACACTTGCACTAAATACTCATACATCTGGACAATTGCACATGTCACCTCCATGCATATTTGCACAACCACTGTCACTTTAATCCTATATTTTTGCAATATTTTATTATGCCCTTATGCACAGTTAATTTTACTAGTTAAAATTATTTCTTTAGTATTTCCTTTTTATTGATTATTTATTTTACGTACAAGCTTTTATTTTCTTTTTTTAAGGTCACTGGCGGTCGTATAAAGCATTTCACTGCATATTATACTGTGTATGATTGTGTATGTGACCAATAAAATTTGAATTTGAATTTGAATTAAGCGAAATTTTCAACATGGCTGCTCACTCGAGCAAGCAGACCCATAAATGTTAATGTTTACCATTAATAAAGATTTTTATGACAAGTTTTCATTATATGTATATTACCTCTAGTCTTGTGTTTGTGGTGATGTTCTGTAAAGAAACGTTTGCAAAAAAAAAAAAAAAGTATTGCTAGCGGATAGTACAGATTGCATGATATTACAAATATATATTTTATGTCACATACACTTTACTGCATGCTACAAACAAATATGAAAGTTCAGTAGCACGGCAGTTTGCCGAGCATTTGATAACGCATTGTTTGTTTTGCTTACGGCCATATGTGTACATGTAAATGAACGGTGCTTACACTATTCTTACTTATTGCAACGTGACCACAGTTTTGTAATTTATATTATAGGGACGGCTGAGGAAACCCGAAGGCTCATCCGTGTTCGTGGTGAAAATGAGCAACTTTTTTAAAAATCGAAATACAGCGCAAAAAAAACTTTGGGAGTGAGTAATCTCTCTCTTATTGGAATGTGTGATAAACATCGGCGCATGTCCTCTGACGTAACATTAGGAACATCTTTCATAAATCACTCAACTAAAATATAATTAAACAGTTTATTCACCAACATTACCAAATATTTGTGAAATTCACAGTCTAGATCCAAGTTGTCTTTTTAATATAAGTGCATTCAGCTAAATTTTGCATCCATAGAAACAACTGCACGGCACCAGGGCCTGAAATACTCGTTTTAAACAAAATTGTGTAAAATAATAATAATAATAAATAAATAAATAAAATACAGCATTCATTTAGAAATAAAATACAGCAGGAAATACATTAAACAAACTGTAGAATAAACGTTAAAACTTAATAGCCCTCTGAAGCAGTGAAGTTGCAACATTCAAATTAGCACTCTGGACTAGTGCACTTAAAAGTATGCCATTGAAACCATAACGCATTAAAACATTTTAAGCTGAACATGTAAACACAACATGTAAAGACTTGTAGTCAAGCCAAATCAAATGTTTTAAGATGATAACTTCATCTTTAAAGCTTGCACTTTTGGTGATAGCTTAATCCCATCAAGTTCTAGAAGCACTTTCTGAAAATAGCTCAAATGTGTAGCGCAGTGCTCGGAGCTATTGCCACATTCTTGCAAAATTTCCTCTCCTTCAAGGATTATGGATACACGAACCGGTTCTTCCCCTTCAACAGCACAGACGACAAGGATTTTAAGAAGGTGCATACTGGCATCACTTCGTCTGTCCCCCTGCATAAAATGTACAAGAAAATAAATAATTTATTTTGAGAAACAAAAAAAAAATCTGAATTGCTTCAACCTGTGCTGACTTCATTTCACAGAGAAAAAAATAAAAATAATTGATAATAAAAAATAACCATCACTTCATATACTTCAGATACTTCATGAACTTGGGTTAAATTGCTTTAGCAATAATCTTGCATCAATAAAACATTGTAAAACATGGCATGAGATGGCTACACTCCATAGATTACTCTGCACCTTTACATATTAATAAAATTTGGATTCAGAAAAAAACGTTTATTGCTAGTGCTCTTTTACCATTTAATGCTTTAACACACACGACTCAGTTTGTTCAGAAATGGCATCTCACTGGCGAGGCTTTGTCTGAACACGCCGTTTTCACTCGGGGTGGGGGTAAGAAATACACAGCTCGGTGTGCGCTCGGTTCGTTATTATTTTATTTATTTATTCATATACCACAGGACCCCTGGGGGGCTCCGTAGGTTCAGGTTTTTACACGAAAACGGTGTTTTGTGAATCTCCACACTATTAAAAACTGAAATATTGCTAATTGTAAGTCCTGAGATTAAGATGAACATTAATTGGGAGTCATGAAAGCGAGAATCACATCCAAAAAAGAAAGCTAAACTTACCTCGAACACGACAAACTCCAGCTCCAGCCACGCCGTGTTGTACCTCCATGATGATTCCCAACCGAATGATACACAGCGCGGGCACAGCGTCTCCAAACATGCATGCGCGGTTTAATTTGGACACATTTTCGGCTTCAGTAGACACTCAATACTTCAGACTGAAACACGACTTCCCCCTACAGGTAATGAAGGGCATTTTCACAGCTTCCCGCACGCTGCCGGGCAAAGCCGGCAAAAAAAAAACTAAACAGATCTAACAGATGAGGACTCAGATTAATGTGCAAAAAATATATAATAAAACTATATGTCTACATAGCCTTTATAAGACTCTATCTTAAGCGCACTTAAAACATTTTATTTAGTTTTAAAATAAAACAATTTTAAAACATCATCACTCGGGATTCGAAACGGGGTTTTGCAGATCTCTGGCCGAGCGTTCTAACCGCTACACCAAGTGGCCACTTAGAGACAATGCACACCAGAGACGTTAATAAGCCACTCGACTTTTCTGAAAGCACGTGTACTTCTTTGATAAGTGACGAAGTAAGCCTGTTATAATAATAACTTGGTGTTATTTGATCTTATTGGTTTAGAAATTTATATTTAAATAAATAGTAAACTTGGCCGATTTCGTTATAATTTTGTTTGATGAGTGGGGCTTGAAAATTCTCTTGAAAAATATGGTCATTTATTTCAGTTAATAAATCTACTATAATTTTTTTACTCATTATTGTACAGTACACATCAATAGCTCTGGTTCAGATTTTTCATGTTTGTTGTGGAAATTACCATCACTGTTGTATTTACTGCGATGAATGAAAATGTCACTTTGCGCCACCTGGCGGCCATTTTACGAATGACTTTGAAATGCAACTGATTTATTTTGGCCGCTGTTGCCTTTAAACGGCGGTATGCGCGGCGGGATGGCCATTCCGATTTTGTAACCACTGTAACAGCACTGCAATAAAAGTTGGTTACTTTTTTTACAACAACTAAAACTATGAATCTCGGATGTACAAAGGAATATCATGTAATACAACATGAACACTAAGGGGAAAAAAACACTAAAATTTGGATGGACAATGAAATAAACTATTATATACACGTTTAACTCTTATGTTGACTCACTCATGTAAAGTGCCTGAGATTGTTTGGTTCCATTATAAAACCACTATAATGTAATGTTCAGAGGTGTCAAGTAACGAAGTACAAATACTTTGTTACCTTACTTAAGTAGAAATTTTGGGTATCTATACTTTACTGGAGTAATTATTTTTCAGCTGACTTTTTACTTCTACTCCTTACATTTTCACGCAATTATCTGTACTTTCTACTCCTTACATTTTAAAAATAGCCTCGTTACTCCTATTTTATTTCAGCTTGTCATTCAAAAAACAAAAAACAAAAAAAAACATCCGAATAAATCGCGCCATCCGGATGGAGCGAATTTGTTTGTGGTTGGATGATGTAATGTTTGCATGTAGTTCTGTTCCAAGTTTTCTGTTCAGCATCCTGACTCTGACGTAAGCACGTAAGCACGTCGAGCGGGACGAGGTAACTAAGCGTGTGTAATCTGTCACTGGGCATGCGCATGAGAGAACAAAAAAGTAAACGGCACATTCACTAACAACTCCGTTGTCTATGTGATCTTTATTTTCTTCTATACAGAAGGACGTTACAGATGAGAAGTATAAACATACCATTCCGACACCCTGTTGGTTGGTACGCGATCCATCGCACCTGCACATGACGTTACGTCAACCACTCCAGCAAGGACGTTTGAATAAATTAGCATTTTCGGTTGATAAGGTTGTGATAGAGACTCAAGATTCGAGCGAAATGTCACAACCAAACACTAGCAAGGAAGGTAACATTATATATATATATATATATATATATATATATATATATATATATATATATATATATATATATACAGTGGGAGCCACGTCAAACAGCCGCCTGGAGCATGACTGCTCCGTGGCAGTTCCATGAAGGGTTAATGCAGGCTTCGTGCATGGAATGTGATCCCCCGCGATGACGCAGTTAACGATGCCCCGCCCCATAAACGCCCCCATGCGCTTTCTAAAAAGATGGTTGCAATGCCGTATAATTCCGCCAGATGGAGCATTGACTGACACAGTTAACTGCAGTGTCCAGGAAGCCCAATACCGTATCTTTAATATACAGACAGTTCTTGTATTGTCAACATAGTTTCATAAATAGATGAAAAAACAACAACAACAAACCGATTAATAAAACAGATTTGTTAAATCACTCAATACACAACCCATGATGATTATGCTATTTATTATTTAATAATGAATTAATAAAATTAGTTAGTGAAATATTTTTAAGACATCCTGAAATGATCCTTAAAGACACGGTAGCGGCTGTAATTTGTCTATACCGATCATTGTAGGTACGGAATAAAAACGCAGGCTATGTACAGTATTTTACATTACTGTGTATTTTACCCCGTTCCATTTAATATACTGATAGATAATATTTTGCTGCAAAGTAAAGCTCAAAATGTAACGTCTGCTTGGGTTTGTTTTCGTTATATTTTTGATGATGTTTTCGCTGATTTTTTCACTGATAGTCTACAAGTGGCATAAGAGGCAATTAATGCCGCATGCAACCTGGAACAAATATCTGCCCATATGGATCAGTATTTCTTTAGTCATTTAATCATGCATAATGCTCCCCCGTCAAAAGATCTGATGGGGCATTAATCACTTATCACAACTGTGAATGGATGCGGCAGCAGAGACACATTAAATCCCCATAAACACTTGGAGACAATAGTAAAAAAAAGTTCCAGAGGGTTAGCGCCTGTTATACTAATGTATTTTTACTGATTTTTTTTTTTACTGCTTATATTTCGTTGGTTTTTACGCAATTTCATGTGTTGTGTGTGCGCACGAGAGAGAGGATACTCTGACAAGACCAACTTCAGTGTGGCTCCCGTGGCGCAATCGGTTAGCGCGTGATACTTATAAAGCGGTCCAGGTGAAGCAATGCCGAGTTCGAGCCTCGCCTAAAGCACCCAAAGCATTTTACTGCATATCGTGCTGTCTATGTGACAAATCAAATTTGAATTTGAAAGTAAAGCTTAAAATGTAACTTCTGCTTTGGTTTGTTTTCGTTATATTTTTGATGTTTTCGCTGAAAGTCAAATTGGCATAACAAATTGATTAATGGCGCATAATATCTGGAACAAATCTCTGTCCATACAGATCAGTGTGTCTTTAGTCATTTAACCAGCATAATGTCCCACATTAAAGATCTGATGGGGCATCAATCACTTATCACACTGTGTATAGATGCAGCAGCAGAGACAGATTTAATCCCCATAAACATTCACACTTGAAAACAAAACTAACAGAAGTAAACAGTTCTAGAGTGTTAGTGCCTGTTATCACAGGACAGGAATCACCTACAGGATACTACTGTATTTTACTGCTCATATTTTTTACCCTAGTTTCATTTGGTTTTATGCGATTTCATGTATTATTTGTGTGTGTCTGTGTGTGCACAGTGTGTGTGTGTGTGTGTGTGTGTGTGTGTGTGAGTGCGAGAGATAGCGTGAGAGCGCGTGCGCGAGAGAGGGCTTTCATGCTGATTTATCCAAGGTTACTAAAACCCTGGCTTACTACCTATAAAAAATATTTCAATTTAACTCATGGGTCTCAATCACAGATGACACGACAAATTATATACTCTGAAACGTTCATTTGAACATTTAAAAATATATACAAATACACGAATACTAATGTTATCATGGTGTAAATTATTAACATTAGGTTAGGTCCTGCCCTTAATTAATTCATATTATAATTACTTTTACATAGTATAGTTACTGGACTGACATGACCAAAAACTAGCTATTTCATTTAGCCTTTCTAAAATCAACCCATCTATCATTTATAATCAGAAAACATAAAACATATTATGATCTGTTCAATAGCCCATCTGTTTTAATTTAGTTTGTATTTTTTATTATTCATAAGACAACCTTTCAGTTTTGTAAATATTTTAGTTATAGTGTGTTAAGTCTTACTTTAGGTTAAACGTTTTTGAGAATTTTACCATCCAGCTTAGATAAATGTTATGTCATTGATTGATAAAATCTGGATTAAGGATATTTTATTATATAATTATATATATATATATATATATATATATATATATATATATATATATATATATATTTTTTTTTTTTTTCTCCCCTGAGGGATTGCCACCTTATTGTGGTCAGGGGGTTTGCGTGCCTCAACACAATTCAGCAAATACAATACTGTTACTATACAGTAAGGCCAGGTAAAAACAGTGCTCGAACATGATGCCCCCCTCCCCCCACCCCGTGTTGTCTGGTCTAGAACGGCGCTGCCTCTGACCGTCTTTTGTCTTGTAAATGAGTATTCTCACTCACCTTCCAATCCCCCCAGCGCACACACTCTGTTTGTACTGTAAACTGTACTGTAACTGTGTTTGCTAGGGCACTTGGTTATACACAGTACTTTAATGTATGGAACACTTACTTAACTTACTGGTTTGGTTTAAACATCGCTTATTATCTTATTCAACAAAATAAATTCATTATTAACGTATTGAAGTATTTTAGTTAAGGACAAAAACTGTGCTTGTGTTTAGAACTGCTGAACAGCCGAAAACACAAACATCCATCCCCCCGCCAAAAACACACACACACAGAGCAATTAACACCATGTCCTACTCAGGAGTGGAAGGTGAAACCTCAATGGAGAATACCAAGTTTGTCGTTGCTCTTTTGGAGTTCTTAAAACCCAAAACATTTATTTATACTGAGAAAAAATTATTATGGGTCACAATCACAAACACAAATACATATAATCAAATGTTTAACTGGTTTCATTTGTTTCTATGATCGATAATAATTATTATTATTATTATTTTCAGCCCAACTCTTTGACTATTTAAAACAAAGTTGTGTCCCATTTTTTGCCCATTGAAGTTGTTGGTTCAACTAAACAATTTTTAAATACCCAAACAATCCCCCAAAATTAAAACACGCAAAACATGACTTTAACAATTCAATTTATTCTTCCAAAAGTAGTCAAAGTTAAAACAGTAATTTATATAAAACAGATGAATACATGTTGTCTTTTTGCTTAAAGTTCATTAAACTACCCGGATACACCAGCTGCTTATAAGTCTCTATCTATAGTCCTTTTACATTAAAATATTAATTTTTCAAATATCAAAACTATTAAACATGGAACAGTTGAAGTCTTTATTTCCCCCAAAGTACTGTATCAGACATTTTGCAGATCTATGTTCAGAATATACAGTAGACCTGACCAAACATCATTCTAAAGCTGTCGGACTGTGACGTCATCCCTCCTACAGCTCCCTCAACAGCTTGTTCAGGCTCCTCCAGTCCTGTAGCTCCAAAAGTCCAGCCGTCAGCCGTCTGACCCCCCAATCCTCCACAGCGGAGCTCTGCTTAAAGACAACAGGAGAATTTAGTCAAGACAAAGATAAATAAACTTCACAGAACATATAGTTCTAATAAAAATAAAATATATTAATAAACCTATTTACCACAGAGTGTGTAAAATACTGTTTTGGGGATTCTGTAATGTAAATAAACTGCCTGTGCTAATGTTAACCAGTGAACAGTGTTAGTGTTAACCAGTGAACAGTGTTAGTGTTAACCAGTGAACAGTGTTAACCAGTGAACAGTGTTAGTGTTAACCAGTGAACAGTGTTAGTGTTAACCAGTGACTGTCTGTATTATCGTCTGCATTAAATTAACCGGGAATTTACTTAATGCGCTTCTCATACAAATAAGTTAAGCGATATAACACTCGTATATGAGCATTAGTTCATCCCTGAAGCCAAACTATAACTTACTGAAGCCCCTCACACACACACACACACACACACCTCCCCCCTCCACTGATAAACACTTCAGTGTTGTTATTCAGTTCGTTAACTAAGCGCTCGCGCTACCGCGGAAAGTGTATAAAATATAAACCGGGTTATGAGCGTTACTAGCTCCTGTACAGCTCCCCTCAGTCTGTGTCCCTCATCAACTGCATCACATTATATTACAGTCACAGAAATAACCTGCAGATTAACTCTTAACCAGAGAATAAATAACCGTTGAATTTATCCAGACAACACGCGGTGAGATTCTCTCAGTATTTACAGAGAACACAAACACTCTTCATCGGGTAGTGCAGCTCTTGTAATAGGGACATTAATAGTATTGTTGAAGCTTGAGCATGTTTTTGAGTTAAAGTGGAGTGACATTGTGAGTGTGTGACACTGACAGTAAGCTGTAATATTAACTCCAGACTTGGTAAACAGAACATTAAGTTCTCTAAAGTCACATCTGACCGCTGCTGCTGCTGCCAGTGATATTTAAAACGGCCAATAAAAAACTAAACTGGGAAATAAACTGTAAACTACCCCAAACACATTTTATAAAATAAAACATCACTTACCACGAATAGTCCGTTAAGCCGCCATCTTCATCTCTGTAGTTTGGCAGCGTCAGTTCGGCGGGGGTGGAGGCGGGTTGTTAAAATCACGTGATTGCAACTCAGCGCAGCTGGCTTGTTTTAATGTGTTCTTGAGAACGAAGCGCCATCTAGTGGTTTCACCAGGTAAATGAATAAATAGGGCTTGAATGGGCGTGTTTACTGTGAAATCTTGACACGCCTTTCGGCCAGAAAAGGGAGGGGGGATTACGGCGTGCAAAGGCCATTCACACGCCATTCACACTTCAGCCACACTGTCGCGGCTATTTGGTGTGGCTCCCACTGTATATATATATATACAGTGGTGTGAAAAACGATTTGCCCCCCTCCTGATTTCTTGTTCTTTTGCATGTTTGTCACACAAAATGTTTCTGATCATCAAACACATTTAACTATTAGTCAAAGATAACACAAGTAAGCACAAAATGTAGTTTTTAAATGAGGGGTTTTATTATTTAGGGAGAAAAAAAATCCAAACCTACATGGCCCTGTGTGAAAAAGTAATTGCCCCCTGAACCTAATTACTGGTTGGGCCACCCTTAGCAGCAATAACTGCAATCAAGCGTTTGCGATAACTTGCAACGAGTCTTTTACAGCTCTCTGGAGGAATTTTGGCCCACTCATCTTTGCAGAATTGTTGTAATTCAGCTTTATTTGAGGGTTTTCTAGCATGAACCGGCTTTTTAAGGTCATGCCACAACATCTCAATAGGATTCAGGTCAGGACTTTGACTAGGCCACTCCAAAGTCTTCATTTTGTTTTTCTTCAGCCATTCAGAGGTGGATTTGCTGGTGTGTTTTGGGTCATTGTCCTGCTGCTGCACCCAAGATCGCTTCAGCTTGAGTTGACGAACAGATGGCCGGACATTCTCCTTCAGGATTTTTTGGTAGACAGTAGAATTCATGGTTCCATCTATCACAGCAAGCCTTCCAGGTCCTGAAGCAGCAAAACAACCCCAGACCATCACACTACCACCACCATATTTTACTGTTGGTATGATGTTCTTTTTCTGAAATGCTGTGTTACTTTTACGCCAGATGTAACGGGACACGCACCTTCCAAAAAGTTCAACTTTTGCCTCGTCGGTCCACAAGGTATTTTCCCAAAAGTCTTGGCAATCATTGAGATGTTTTTTAGCAAAATTCAGACGTGCCTTAATGTTCTTTTTGCTTAAAAGTGGTTTGCGCCTTGGAAATCTGCCATGCAGGCCGTTTTTGCCCAGTCTCTTTCTTATGGTGGAGTCGTGAACACTGACCTTAATTGAGGCAAGTGAGGCCTGCAGTTCTTTAGATGTTGTCCTGGGGTCTTTTGTGGCCTCTCGGATGAGTTGTCTCTGCGCTCTTGGGGTAATTTTGGTCGGCCGGCCACTCCTGAGAAGGTTTACCACTGTTCCATGTTTTTGCCATTTGTGGATAATGGCTCTCACTGTGGTTCGCTGGAGTCCCAAAGCTTTAGAAATGGCTTTATAACCTTTACCAGACTGATAAATCTCAATTACTTTTGTTCTCATGTGTTCCTGAATTTCTTTGGATCTTGGCATGATGTCTAGCGTTTGAGGTGCTTTTGGTCTACTTCTCTGTGTCAGGTAGCTCCTATTTAAGTGATTTCTTGATTGAAACAGGTGTGGCAGTAATCAGGCCTGGGGGTGACTACAGAAATTGAACTCAGGTGTGATAAACCACAGTTAAGTTATTTTTTAACAAGGGGGGCAATCACTTTTTCACACAGGACCATGTAGATTTGGAGTTTTTTTTCTCCCTTAATAACGTAAACCTTCATTTAAAAACTGCATTTTGTGTTCAATTATGTTATCTTTGACTAATAGTTAACGGTTTTTGATGAGCAGAAACATTTAAGTGGGACAAACATGCAAAAGAATAAGAAATCAGGAAGGGGGCAAATAGTTTTTCACACCACTGTATATATACATATATATATATACACACACATGTTGCCCTCACAGATTCCTGCAGCTAAGCTTGGATGTACATTTTACTTCCAATAAAGGTTACTGATGACATGCCTCTGAAGTTTGACTTTTTGCACCATTAAAATACTTATAGGCAACTAGTTATCATATCTTCTTCTCCATAAAACATGTTAATGCTCAGTAGTACATATATGGTTCTTTAATGTATTTGCATTGTACTAAAATGCATTCTTTTTCAATTGCCAAATACAGTATCCCAAATCATATACAGGATGGCTGTTAAAAATTACAACAAAAAACAACACATTTTTCTTTTTTTTAAATGAGGTGTTCGTGCAGTATAAAGGCCCGTGGAACAGCCTAAGCTTTTATCCTTAATGCTTTTTCTCCCCCTCACGTTACTTTTACTTTTATACTTTAAGTAGATTTGAAACCAGAACTTTTACACTTTTACTTGAGTAAAAAGCTTGAGTTGATACTTCAACTTCTAAAGAAGTCTTTTTAAACCCTAGTATCTTAACTTCTACTTAAGTAATGAATGTGAATACTTTTGACACCACTGGTAATGTTCTATTAGACTTAAAAAAAAAATATTAACGTCAGCTCGTGTAAACCTCACAATTTTGAACTTGCATTTGCTGTATATGTCCTGCAGACCTTATTTACTGGAGCTCATACCCTACATTTTTAGGAAAAAAAAAAAAGATTTTGATTATGACAAATACTAAGATGAAGCCTATTGTACTGTTTATCACAGAGTACTTCAGTGAGATGTTTACCAAAATCACTTTTTTGACTGATAGGATTAGTTGAAAACAAAAGCTTAAATGTACACGGAGGCAGTGGCGGTTTTAGGGTAGGGCGAAGTGGGCAGCCACCCAGGGGTGCGTTTCCCGTACAACTATGTAGCTCTTTGCTTAACCACCATAGTACGATGCAACGTTGAAGAAACTAACTAACTAGTCACAAGTGTTTCCCAAAACCATAGTACCTGTGTCGCACTTCCATGGTTAGAACTATGTTGGTTTAAACTGTCGTTCTTCTTCTTCTTCGATACAATGGCGGAGTAGTGCCATAGGCACATATCGCCCCCTACTGTAAAGTGTGTTTTTTTTTCTCTCTCTCTTCGGCTCGCATTCAATGCGCTTTCGCAGTGACGTAACGTAGAAGTGGTGTAATAATGTCACAAAGGCAACATTTTTCATTTTTCAGTATTTCATTTGAACTCATTTTTTATTTGGTATTGATACATCAGTACAATTAAAATAAAAAGAAATTATGGGTTTTGAAAATGCTGGGATTGTGTTGTGAACACCTGTTACCTATTTTGCTCAATATTATTTCCTATATAAGTCCCTTTATATACAGCCATGGTTTAATGAGAGTTGACGTGAAAAAATGACACGAAAACCACAATTTACTAAAAAAAAAAAAAAAAAAAAGCTTGCAGTTACAAATTCGGACAAAAAAATTGGAATGAAATCGCACAAAAAATTTATGCGTGGTCACGGAGTGGGAAGACTTTGAAGAAGCTGCAGTGACAGTAAACAGCTGAACAACTTCACTTTTCCGTTTACCTCTGAGAAAAAAAAAAGCTGTATTTTGTTTGTTTATATTTAGAATTTTTATATTAGTAAGAGAAAGTTATAGTTTGGTCTGTACTGTAGTTCGCACCCTTGTAGAGAATAAATAAACGAATAACACCTTCATATCCCCTCTCAAGAGTGTCATAGTCCATTGTTAGTTTTAATGATTTGGCTGAAACTAATTATCACTACATAAGTACCCTAACACCATTGATCATGAGTCTCAGCTGAACCTAATTCTATACTTGTAACAGAAAATGTAGATGCAGATTTCAAATGTGTATTTATATGATAGATAGATAGATAGATAGATAGATAGATAGATAGATAGATAGATAGATAGATAGGTGTGTGTGTGTGTGTGTGTGTGTGTGTAGGCTCTACGTAGGGGCAAGAGAGGGCAGCGCACCCTCAAATAAATGTCTGCACATGTTAATATATTCCTAAAATGTATATATTACAAATTGATAAACTGATCTGCGGTAGCGGAAAAATCCCCTGAAAAAAGGACAGGCTGAAGCACACGCGCACACACACACATACACACGCGCACACATACACACACAGACACACCTCCCTTGAGCCCTGCGTCTGTCGGATTTCAGCGGTCACGGAAAGACTTTGAAGCAGTTTATATATGAATCTAAGCTTGAACTTATCAGCATTGTAAATATATAATACTTTTCAAATAAAATCGATATTACTTTGACCCTGAAGTTTAGTTTAGCACACACAAAAAACAGAAAAGTCATTTCTGGTAACGGAATGTGTAGTTTATTTACAGTAATTCATTAAAAAATGAATATACATTGTACAGTACACGGTAAACACGGGAAAGATTACAAAATGAAAAAACAAACAGTATCTACTTTATAAACAGCTTAGTATGTGCGTCGAGATGCTGAAATCCCTTGCATGTTTTTGCTTCCAAGTGGAGAGATATTTGACCGATAGCCTAGAACAAAAGATCTATAGGTGTGATCACAACCCCCTCCGACCGACCGTGCCATCAATCACTGACCACCTCAGAAGTTCCCTCCAATGTATGGCTGCAATACTTGTTTTGCAAGTATTTTAACACCATTCAAAGGCTTACAAGTTCCATTCAACATATAATGATGTCTGCAAATGTTAATATATTCCTAAAATGTATACATTACAAGTTGATAAACTGATCCGCGGTAGCGGAAAAATCCGCTGAAAAAAGTGCACTGCAACTAACACGACAAACGCCGTTTCCCATGCAGTGTTTTATTTGTGACGACTTGGCATAATGTTAACTTAACATTAACGGCCACAATTAGCATATTGTTTAGCTGTACATTTACTAAATGAGCACTGTGCCTAGTCCGAATTGTATATTTTTGTATAATCAATATCCATTCTGTTCTAAGTGTCTTAATTAATTTTAAATACAATTTTGAACCTTTTTTTATTCCTTGTTTTTATTGTTGTGATTATTTTTTGATAGTTTTACTTTCTTTATGTAAAGCAATTTGAATGACCATTGTGTATGAAATGTGCTACAGTATAAATAAACTTGCCTTGCAGTGTCCTAGATAAATGGACATAAGATAATTTTTCAGTGACTTAAACGCCAAGTAAGTACAAGTTCACATATTAAGGAAATTTGGCTTTAAGAATGGGTGCTTATGAAAATACTAATGTCACAAAATCAATCACAGGCAAAGGAGACAGAAATTATTGAGGGACAGGTAGACCAGGGTCAATCAGATGTACAGTGTTGGGTAAGTGTGGTGCTTTTATTGAAGGGATAATGACAGATTTTTTAAAATTTTGGGGGGTGAACAATTTCTTTAATGTTTTTTGAGTTGTGGCTGTTTAGTAGAAAGTAATAGGCTCACCAATTTACAGTATGATCTTTCAATTTAGCAAGTGTAATGTAAACAAGTTAGTTATTATGAGTATGGAAAACATCTTTTCCTGCTTTACCTTTTCTGCTTCAGGAGTCAGTCTGTTCTGAGACAGTGAGAGTAGAGGAAGGGGCAGATTCAGGACCAGGGAGGAGACAGCAGAACAAAGAGATGATATTACCAGCACCAGCACAGGGAGCACAGTTTTTAGTTTAGATCACATGTTTACATTTTATTGTATGTTGATGGCTTGACTGTAAACAACATAAACAATGCAATAAATAGTTTTGAAGAAAAATCTGCTTTGTCATTGAACCTGAGAAAAACTTAATGGTGCAGTCTCCGTGCTACAATAATAATGATAGAAGCAAAGTTTTTCACTGTGGGGACATATCTTTATAAGTACAATTTGACTGTATTATATGTGTCCCCTTCAAAAATTGCTCATGAGAAATTTTATATTTATTGTCCCCACTACTGTTAAATGAAATTTACGCCCATACTTGAGGCATCCTGGAGGCAAGGGGCGGGTGCTCAAGCGCCCGCCGCCCTCCCCCCTCTGCACGTGCCTGTATGTGTGTGTGTGTGTGTGTGTGTGTGTGTGTGTGTGTGTGTGTGTGTGTGTGTCTTTACAGTATATACAACGTGAAAGCGCGCTCAGTTACAGCTCAGTCCCTCTTCTCACCTTTGATAGGTGAGAAGTTATCAAACCGGTTTCGGATGGGGGAATTGGCACAATTCAGGGGTTTAAAACTATTTAACAAGACCGAGACGTCTCTGCCTAAAATGTATTTCTCCAGCAAAGCATAGAATAAATAGAAATAAAATGCTTAATATTAATAATATTGATCTTAGCTGGATGGTCTAATTCTCAAAACCGTTTAAGAAAGACTTAACACACTATAACTAGAATATTTACAAAACTGAAAGGTTGTCTTATGAAAAATAAAAACAACTCATAACTCAAAAAGATCATATGTTTTTATTTTTTTTTTACATCATAAATAGACATTAATTAACTATATATATATATATATATATATATATATATATATATATACTGGACACAAACAGCAAAAAACATGATGAAAAGCAATAAAGTGCTTAGGGCTTTTCATATTTTTTGCTGTTTGTGTCCAGCATTGAATAATTATTTCATCCATTATTTGACCACGGCTGGGAATAAGAGCTGGAATGTGATTGTGAATTTATATATATATATATATATATATATATATATATATATAGAGAGAGAGAGAGAGAGAGAGAGAGAGAGAGAGAGAGAGAGAGAGGGAGGTGTTTTGCTGGCGAAAAACAGTTTAGGCAGAGACGTCTACTCGGCCTTGTTAATTGTTTTTAAAACCCCCAATTCTACGAATTCACCCATCAGCAAAATCATGAATGAAAGGTGAGAAGAGGCATTATAATGGCGCTTTTCCACTGCATAGTACGACACGACACGGCTCAGTTCTACTCACTTTTGGGGGGTTTTCCACTGGGACCAGTACATAGTACCTGTTCCTTTTTTTAGTACCACCTCGCCCGAGGTTCCAAGCGCGCCGAACCGTTACCAAAACGTGACGTGTAAATACGCTGGTCACTGATTAGCCGGAGAAAATCGTCATTACTGCGTCACTGAGCTTGCGACACGAGACACAACAGAACCGCTATATTTAGAAACAGCCAGAGAAGGATCGCACGCACCTTTTTGTATTAACCGTCGGCCTCTTTTGAAACAAACTCCTTCATCTCGCTGTTAAAAACATCCACATGCCGAGAATGAAGAACACCATGCCGTCGATATGCTCCATTGTTGTGTGTGTGTTTGTGGCGCGCTTACGATGACGTCACGGCAGTAGCGGCGCGTGAGTAATCCCGCCCACGCTAAAGTGTTACTACACTGCAGTGGAAGAGCAAACTGCGCCGAACCGAAGTGAGTTGAACTGAACTGTGTCGTGTCGTTCTATGCAGTGGAAAAGAGGCATAATACAGTGGGGGTTCTGTGGGTCTCCAAACTCAGAAGGCTACGTGTCAGCCGATAACTGCTCCTTTGATCTTCTGGTTACAGCGGGGCGCCGACTACTGATGAGTAGCCTGTACAAGCCAAGCTCTTCCCCAAAAAATAATGTGAATGTCTGCAACAATCACTAACCATTAAAATGTTTTTTGTAATTAAACACGAATATATAAATTGTATTTTCTTTACACATAATATTTTCATTATATATACACGGGCATCGCTAGGCCATTTTTAGGGGTGCTTTAGCCCATCGTCCCCTTAATATTTATTTAAAGTATTTTTCATATTTTTTGTGTCTGCCAGTTTCCAACAAAAAGCAGCAGTATTGTCAAAGAATCAACAGATAAATATTTAATATTATTGGCACCCACACAGTTTATTCCATTGTCCAGCCTCATAGGTGTGTTGTTTATATTGCTAATCAATGTAAGTTTAAAGTTATATGCTGTTTTCTGGTTACATTTTTCTGATTGTACCTGTACATAGAAAAAAGTTTATACGGTAAACACATGTTCACATTCTCATTGTGAAAAATACACGAACTCATATTGCATGTTTTACTTAACTATCCATTAGTTGTGTGAGAAAACCGTTTTCCTGAGCTCGGACAGCGCTAAGAACGCAGCAAACGCTTTATCTCACCTTCTCCTGTCTAAAACTGAAAGAAATTATACTTTCCAAAACATTTATACATTTTATCATACATGTTGAAAAACACATTTTTTGTTATTCTTTTTCACATTCTCATTGTAAAAAATAAGCATAAACTCATTTTGCATGTTTTACATAACTATCCATTAGTTGTGTGAGAAAACCGCTTTCCTGAGCTCGGACAGCGCTAAGAACGCAGCAAACGCTTTATCTCACCTTCTCCTGTCAAAAAACTGAAAGAAATTATACTTTCCAAAACATTTATGCATGTTATCATACATGTTGAAAAACATCTTGGGTTACTTTGCAGTAACTCTGTTCCCTGAGAGGCGGGAACGAGATGCTGCGTTAGAACGCTTATGGGAACTATCTTGTCGCATTGCCTGCCATGAAGCATGTGAGGAAAAACGCCATTATCTGGCTATATATAACCTCGGTCAGGTGACGTCATCTGATTAGATCAGGTGGAGGTTATAAATACCGGAAAGCCGGCAACAAAACCTCAGATTATTTGTCTGAATGGTCGTCCGGTCACATGGTAGTGCGGCGTTCGGACGCAGCATCTCGTTCCCGCCTCTCAGGGAACAGGGTTACTGCAAAGTAACCCGAGACATTCCCTTTTCGAGGCTTCACTCAATGCTGCGTTAGAACGCTTATGGGAACGAGAATACCAACGCCGCCGCACAACAGGTGTCTGGACCCCAAGGTTGTGTAGCGTGTGCGCACAAGGCCGAGAAGGTCTCAGATTCATGTCCGGGAAGCTGACCCGAGGACTCATGAGCCTGGAGTGGCATGGACATCCAGACTATAAAATCTTATAAATGTGTGCGGAGAGGACCAACCCGCCGCGTCACACACTTGTTGCAGGGGAGTACCTCTTGCAAGGGCAATAGATGAGGCGACCCCTCTGGTTGAATGAGCCCTGACTCCTAGGGGCGAAGTGAGTCCATGCACCTCATAGGAGAGGGCAATAGCATCTCTCACCCAGTGTGACAGAGTATGTGTGGTGGCGGCCGCCCCTCGGTTGCGGCCTCCATAACATATAAAGAGTTGCTCTGACTTACCCCACTGGCTGCGATGGACATAAGCCTGAAGAGCACGTACTGGGCACAGTAAGTGAAGTTTCTACTGCTCCGAATCCGCAAAGGGCGGAGGACAGAAGGCTTCCAGGACGACAGGGTACATGGTAGAGAAAGGAACTTTCGGTAGATAGTTTGGGTGAGGATGCAGAATGTCCTTGACTAGCCCAGGGGCAAAGTCCAGGCAAGATGGGGAGACTGACAATGCACGCAGGTCTCTGATCCTCTTTAGAGAGGTGATGGCCATAAGAAGAAACATCTTGAGTGTCAGAAGCCTGTCGGGCGCTGACTCTAGCGGTTCAAAAGGAGTGTCGATCAGACCCTCGACCACGACTATATAAATCCCAAGAGGGAGCCGTGACTCTAGTGGGTGGCCTCAACTGTTTAGCTCCACGAATGAAACGGGCAACTAAAGGGTGATTTCCTACAGTAACCCCTTCAGACAGGACGTGGCAGGCTGAAATAGCGGCCACGTACGTTCTGAGGGTACTAGGGCACAAGCCAGAGGACAATTTCTCTTGCAGGAATTCCAGCACTGAAACAATTTGGCAGTGGACTGGGTCCACCTGCTTTGCCATGCACCAGCTCTCGAATACCTTCCATTTGAAGGCATAAATCCTTCTAGTGGAGGGAGCCCTAGCACTTAGGATGGTGTCAATTACGCCGGCTGAAAGGCCGGCTTGACTCAATTGGTCAATTGGTTCCAGAGCTCGGGCCGGGGATGAAATATTGTCCCCTGCGCCTGACATAGAAGATCCCTCCTCACTGGAATCATCCAAGGTGAGCCGTCGAGGAGCGATATCTCTGAGAACCATACTCGGGCCAGCCAACGGGGCGCTATCAATAAGAGGCGCAAACCGTGTTGACGGACCCTCGCCAGGACTCCCGGGAGCAGAGCTATCGGAGGGTACGCATAGAGGCGTAAATTGGGCCATGTACAGTGGGAGCCACGCCAAATAGCCGCGACCGTGTGGCTGAAGTGTGAATGGCGTGTGAATGGCCTTTGCACGCCGTAATCCCTCCTCCCTTTTCTGGCCGAAAGGCGTGTCAAGATTTCACAGTAAACACGCCCATTCAAGCCCTATTTATTCATTTACCTGGTGCCACCACTAGATGGCGCTTCGTTCTCAAGAACACGTTAAAACAAGCCAGCTGTGCTGAGTTGCAATCACGTGATTTTAACAACCCGCCTCCACCCCCGCCGAACTGACGCTGCCAAACTACAGAGATGAAGATGGCGGCTTAACGGACTATTCATGGTAAGTGATGTTTTATTTTATAAAATGTGTTCGGGGTAGTTTACAGTTTATTTCCCAGTTTAGTTTTTTATTGGCCGTTTTAAATATCACTGGCAGCACCAGCAGCGGTCAGATGTGACTTTAGAGAACTTAATGATCTGTTTACCAAGTCTGGAGTTAATATTACAGCTTACTGTCAGTGTCACACACTCACAATGTCACTCCACTTTAACTCAAAAACATGCTCAAGCTTCGACAATACTATTAATGTCCCTATTACAAGAGCTGCACTACCCGATGAAGAGTGTTTGTGTTCTCTGTAAATACTGAGAGAATCTCACCGCGTGTTGTCTGGATAAATTCAGCGGTTGTTTATTCTTTGGTTAAGAGTTAATCTGCAGGTTATTTTTGTGACTGTAATATAATGTGATGCAGTTGATGAGGGACACAGACTGAGGGAAGCTGTACAGGAGCTAGTAACGCTCATAACCCGGTTTATATTTTATACACTTTGTCCGGGACTTTCCGCGGTAGCGCGAGCGCTTAGTTAACGAGCTGAATAACAACACTGAAGTGTTTATTAGTTAGGAGGAGGAGGGGGGAGGTGTGTGTGCGTGTGTGTGTGGGGTGTGTGTGTGTGTGTGTGTGTGTGTGTGTGGGGTGTGTGTGTGTGAGGGGCTTCAGTAAGTTATAGTTTCGCTTCAGGGTTTAACTAATGCTCATATACGAGTGTTATATCGCTTAACTTATTTGTATGAGAAGCGCATTAAGTAAATTCTCGGTTAATTTAATTCAGACGATAATACAGACAGACCTGGTTAACACTAACACTGTTCACTGGTTAACATTAGCACAGGCAGTTTATTTACATTACAGAATCCCCAAAACAGTATTTTACACACTCTGTGGTAAATAGGTTTATTAATATATTTTATTTTTATTAGAACTATATGTTCTGTGAAGTTTATTTATCTTTGTCTTCACTAAATTCTCCTGTTGTCTTTAAGCAGAGCTCCGCTGTGGAGGATTGGGGGGTCAGACGGCTGACGGCTGGACTTTTGGAGCTACAGGACTGGAGGAGCCTGAACAAGCTGTTGAGGGAGCTGTAGGAGGGATGACGTCACAGTCCGACAGCTTTAGAATGATGTTTGATCAGGTCTACTGTATATTCTGAACATAGAACTGCTAAATGTCTGATACAGTACTTTGGGGGAAACAAAGACTTAAACTGTTCCATATTTAATAGTTTTGATATTTGAAAAATTTATATTTTAATGTAAAAGGACTATAGATAGAGACTTATAAGCAGCTGGTGTATCCGGGTAGTTTAATGAACTTTAAGCAAAAAGACAACATGTATTCATCTGTTTTATATAAATTACTGTTTTAACTTTGACTAGTTTTGGAAGAATAAATTTAATTGTTAAAGTCATGTTTGCGTGTTTTAATTTTGGGGGATTGTTTGGGTATTTAAAAATTGTTTAGTTGAACCAACAACTTCAATGAGCAAAAAATGGGACACAACTTTGTTTTAAATAGTCAAAGAGTTGGGCTGAAAATAATAATAATACTTGATCATAGAAACAAATGAAACCAGTTAAACACTTGATTATATGTATTTGTGTTTGTGATTATGTGACCCATAATAATTTTTTTCTCAGTATAAATAAATGTTTTGGGTTTTAAGAACTCCAAAAGAGCAACGACAAACTTGGTATTCTCCATTGAGGTTTCACCTTCCACTCCTGAGTAGGACATGGTGTTAATTGCTCTGTGTGTGTGTGTGTTTTTGGCGGGGGGATGGGTGTGTGTGTGTTTTCGGCTGTTCAGCAGTTCTAAACACAAGCACAGTTTTTGTGCTTAACTAAAATACTTCAATACGTTAATAATGAATTTATTTTGCTGAATAAGGTAATAAGCGATGTTTAAACCAAACCAGTAAGTTAAGTAAGTGTTCCATACATTAAAGTACTGTGTATAACCAAGTGCCCTAGCAAACACAGTTACAGTTTACAGTACAAACAGAGTGTATGCGCTGGGGGGATTGGAAGGTGAGTGAGAATACTCATTTACAAGACAAAAGACGGTCAGAGGCAGGGCCGATCTAGACCAGACAACACGGGGTGGTGGGAGGGGGGCGCAGTCAGAAATTTGAAGGGGGCATCATGTTCGAGCACTGTTTTTCCCTAGGCTTACTGTATAGTAACAGTATTGTATTTGCTGAATTGTGTTGAGGCACGCAAACCCCCTGACCACAATAAGGTGGCAATCCCTCAGGGGGAAACTAAAAAATAAAAATAAAAAATATAATTATATAATAAAATATCCTTAATCCAGATTTTATCAATCAATTATGTAATATTTATCTAAGCTGGATGGTCAAATTCTCAAAAACGTTTAACCTAAAGTAAGACTTAACACACTATAACTAAAATATTTACAAAACTGAAAGGCTGTCTTATGAATAATAAAAAATACAAACTAAATTAAAACAGATGGGCTGTTGAACAGATCATAATATGTTTTATGTTTTCTGATTATAAATGATAGATGGGTTGATTTTAGAAAGGCTAAATGAAAAAGCTAGTTTTTGGTCATGTCAGTCCAGTAACTATACTATGTAAAAGTAATTATAATATGAATTAATTAAGGGCAGGACCTAACCTAATGTTAATAATTTACACCATGATAACATTAGTATTCATGTTATTGAATATATTTTTAAATGTTCAAATGAACGTTTCAGAGTATATAATTTGTCATGTAATCTGTGATTGAGACCCATGAGTTAAATTGAAATATTTTTTATAGGTAGTAAGCCAGGTTTTAGTAACCTTGGATAAATCAGCATGAAAGCCCTCTCTCGCGCACGCGCTCTCACACACACACACACTGTACACACACAGACACACACAAATAACACATGAAATCGCGTAAAACCAAATGAAACTAGTGTGGCAATGTGGGTGATGGGGTCGGTTCATTGGCTCACAAGTAAGTGATGTCACCCACAATAGCCTATCAGAATAGGTCTTGATGTTATTTAAGGCTGGATTTAGCTTACCTGGTCGACGTCACGACTAGGACCGCCTTCACGGCGTGCGTGCGGACAGAAGTGCACGCAATGGCTAACCGATATTTGGTTGAGTCAGACTGTCCACTCGTGGCCGGCCATGGGGCCTTCTCTGCGCATGCGTTATCCTGCATGGGTTTTTGCTGCGATCTGTGAGTAATGGTACAGCTTGCATAGCACAACGATTCATCGTGTGAGCTACGGGGGTATGACATGGTGCCGGTGAATCGCTTGAAGGCGGAAGCATTTGCCCTCCGCATCGACTGAGGACGGCGCTGCTGTTTCTCCTGTTTTCTTCTCCTGATGTTCTCTCCTACAGTGTTTCTTTTCTTTGCTTTTAATTAATTTCTTCTGCTAACTGTGCAACGAGTCAGAGTTGCCTTGCTACTGTCCAAAGGCCTGTTTGGGCTTTTGGTTACCTGCAGCTGTCATTGTACTGTGGAGCGTGTTGTAACGTAGCTTTTCGGAGAACTCTGAATGTGATATGACTGATTCAGTGAAGTTGGCCTAAACATTTTTTTAGTATTGTTTCTTTTTGGTTTAATTACTTTCTCATCTTTTATTCTTAGTTTTTGTGATTAGTGGTCTTCTTATCTGTTTCTTGATATTGTTAATTTGGATATGTTTTTGTTTTGTCCACCTCGGGCACCATTGGGCCGGGAGGCTAGCTAGCTACCTAGATCCGAGTGCGGGTGATAGTGTAAAGGTGTGGAGTGCAGTGCTGATTGTATTCCTGTTTCACTTTGTGTGAGTGTGGATGCGTGTGACGTGCACCTTAGGGTTTGTACCTCGTTTAGCCTGCCTCTGCCACTGGGAAGCTGGTGCCTGAAGTACTTTGTTGTTCTGTTTTGTATGTATTGTTTTATGGTGTTTATTTTTTGTTACAGCCTTGGTATGAGTGGACAGAGTACCCTGTGTCGACCCCTAATGTGTATGAGGGTGATTTTACTACATAGCATGGCATGCTATTGAGTTTTTATAACTTTTATTGTGAACTAAAATAAAGTTATTTTTGTACATTTGTACACCCGTCTCTCTGTTCCTTCTAGCCTAATGAACTTGTGCTCCTTATTTGGGTTATTTCCCCGGTTAACCTCGGGGTGGCGTAATCGGTGTCAAAACACTTCATATTCAGGTCGTCTCCCTCAGCGTTGCCACACTAGGGTAAAAAATATGAGCAGTAAAAATACAGTAGTATCCTGTAGGTGATTCCTGTCCTGTGATAACAGGCACTAACACTCTAGAACTGTTTACTTCTGTTAGTTTTGTTTTCAAGTGTGAATGTTTATGGGGATTAAATCTGTCTCTGCTGCCGCATCTATTCACCGTTGTGATAAGTGATTTATGCCCCATCAGATCTTTGATGTGGGACGTTATGCTGGTTAAATGACTAAAGACACACTGATCCGTATGGACAGATATTTGTTCCAGATATTATGCGCCATTAATCAATTTGTTATGCCAATTTGACTATCAGCGAAAACATCAAAAATATAACGAAAACAAACCCAGGTAGAAGTTAAATTTTAAGCTTTACTTTCAAATTCGATTCGTCACATACACAGTGTGATATGCAGTAAAATGCTTTGGGTGCTTTAAGTGAGGCTCGAACTCGGCATTGCTTCACCTGGACTGCTTTATAAGTGTCACGCGCTAACCGATTGCGCCACAGGAGCCACACGGAAGTTGCTCTTGTCGGAGTATCCTCTCTCTCGTGCGCGCACACACACACACACACACACACAGACACACACACACACACACACACACACACACACACAAAATTGCGTAAAACCAAATGAAATATAAGCAGTAAAAAAAAAAAAATCAGTAAAAATACATTAGTATAACAGGCGCTAACCCTCTGGAACTTTTTTTACTATTGTTTCCAAGTGTTTATGGGGATTTAATGTGTCTCTGCTGCCGCATCCATTCACAGTGGTGATAAGTGATTAATGCCCCATCAGATCTTTTGACGGGGGAGCATTATGCATGATTAAATGACTAAAGAAATACTGATCCATATGGGCAGATATTTATTCCAGGTTGCATGCGCCATTAATTGCCTTTCTTATGCCACTTGTAGACGATCAGTGAAAAAAAAAATCAGCGAAAACATCAAAAATATAACGAAAACAAACCCAAGCAGACATTACATTTTGAGCTTTACTTTGCAGCAAAATATTATCTATCAGTATATTAAATGGAACGAGGTAAAATACACCGTAATATAAAATACTGTCCATAGCCCACGTTTTTATTCCGTACCTACAATGATCGGTATAGACAAATTACAGCCGCTACCGTGTCTTTAAGGATCATTTCAGATTGTCTTAAAAAATATTTTACTAACTAATTTTATTAATTCATTATTAAATAATAAATAGCATAATCATCATGGGTTGTGCATTGAGTGATTTAACAAATCTGTTTTATTCATCGGTTTGTTGTTGTTGTTGTTTTTTCATCTATTTATGAGTGAAGAGTATAAGTATGTTGACAATGCAAGAACTGTCTGTATATTAAAGATACGGTATTGGACTTCCTGGACACTGCAGTTAACTGTGCCAGTCAATGCTCCATCTGGCGGAATTATACGGCATTGCAACCATCTTTTTAGAAAGCGCATGGGGCGTTTATGGAGCGGGGCATTGTTAACTGCGTCATCGTGGGGGATCACATTTCATGCACGAAGCCTGCATTAACCCTTCATGGACCTGCCACGGAGCCGTCATGCTCCAGGCGGCTGTTTGACGTGGCTCCCACTGTATGGGCCATCGCGTCCAGACCCAGGGGAGCTGGATGAGTCAGAGAGTAGTAGAGGGGACATTGTGCAGTCTCCTGTGAGGCAAAGAGGTCCACCTCTGCTGTAGAGAATCTCCCAGATTTGAGTGACTACTTCGGGGTGGAGTTTCCATTCCCTGTGATTCACAGCTTGTCTGGACAGAAAGTCTGCTCCCACATTCCTGTACCCTGGAATGTGAATCGCCCTGAGGGACAGGAACTTGTCCTGAGCCCAGAGCAGAACCTGATGCGCTAGCTGGTTCAAGCGTCGCGAACGCAGGCCGCCCTGGCGATTTATATAGGAGACTACCGATGTGCTGTCCACCCGCACTAGGACATGGTAGCCACTCAGCTGCTGGAGGAAATGCTGTAGAGCTAAAAATAGAGCCATCATTTCGAGGCAATTGATGTGCCATGCGAAAAGGTGGCCTCTCCAGACCCCTTGGGCTGGATGGCTATCCAAGACCGCGCCCCAGCCGGTAAGGGAAGCGTCTGTCGTTAGCATTTTGCGACGACAAGACGGACCTAGAGTGGGACCCAAGGCGAGAAACCGGGGTCTGAACCACATAGAAAGGGTACGAAGTCCTTTGCGCGTAACCCTTATCCGCCTTCGGGGATTTGTTCTCGTGTGAACTCCCCTGGCTCTTAACCACAGCTGAAAAGCTCTCATGTGCAGGAGACCCAAGGGTATCACCATGGACGCAGCTGCCATGAGGCCTAAACATTTTTGTAAGTGATGTACAGTCACTTCTTGGTCTAGTCTGATTTCCTTCAGAGCGTTGTTTATGGATTCGACGCGAGCAGGAGACAGATGTGCCTGCATAGCGATCGAATTCCATCTGAAGCCCAAGTAGGTTGTCACTTGTGCTGGAAAGAGAACGCTTTTCGTGGCGTTGAGTCTCAATCCCAGCAAGTGAAGATGAGCTAGGACAACATCTCGGTGTCGAAGTGCTAGCTGCTGAGACTGGGCCAGGATTAGCCAGTCGTCTATGTAATTCAGAATGCGGATGCCCTGGAGTCTCAAAGGAGCCAGAACTGCATCCATGCATTTTGTATATGTGCGGGGTGATGAGGCTAGACCGAATGGAAGAACCCGAAATTGGTAGGCTTTTCCCCCAAAAGCGAACCTCAGGAACTTCCTGTGCTGTGGCAAAATTTCTATGTGGAAATATGCGTTCTTTAAATCTACTGTCACAAACCAATCCTGTGGTTGGATTTGTGAAACAATAGTCTTTATGGTCAACATTTTGAAGTTGCATTTTTTGAGATAGCGGTTCAAACCGCGAAGATCCAGAATTGGACACAGACCCCCGTCCTTTTTGGGGACCAGGAAGTACCGACTGAAGTAACCTGACTCCATGTCTGGAGGAGGAACCTGTTCTATGGCTCCCTTCTGCAGTAATTTCTGGAGTTCGGAACTCAGAAAACGCGCCCTTTCCGGTATCACGGAAGTGGAGACCACGTCGTTGAAACGCGGAGGGCAATATGCAAACTGGATCCTGTATCCTTTCTCTACAGTCTTTAAAACCCAGGGGGATATGCCTGGCAGTAGCTTCCACGCTGCCAGCTTCTCCGAAAGGGGTGCAAGTACTTCTACTGGGCTGGGGGGTGTTAGTGGCTCGGTGTCCTGGAATATAGCAGGATGCGACCGAAGGACTAACGTGTCGGAGACCGGTGTTGTCCGAAACACCAAAGGCGGCGGAAACTGAACATCGATCTCCTGGGGGTGCCCGGGGGGGCATGCTCCTATGTGCCCGTCCCCGGGGGGGGGGGGGGTCACCCCCACGGTCCTGAGCTCTGCTATCAGGAACGCTTCTTCGCGAAGAAGACAGAGCGGTCTATTTTTTTGGGGGCGGCCTGAGGGGGGCGCCGAGCCGTAGCCCAGTCCTTACGGGGGGGTGCGCGGCTCCTGACGCTTTCCTTCTGCGCCTCTCGTCTAGCGAGACTCAGATCGGGTCGAGGTTGGGTGGCCGATGGCCTCGACACCTGGGCACGGCGTGGGATAAATTTCCCAAAAGCTTGTTCATAGAGACTGGCCTCTCTAAATCTGGTGGCGACAGTATTTACAGCTTCGCCAAATAGGCCTGAGGGTGAGATGGGAGCATCGAGAAGGAATGCCTGATCTTTGTCCTTAATGCCAGCTAGATTTAGCCAGAGGTGCCTCTCTGCAGACACCAGGGAGGCCATAGAACAGCCAATAGCACGGGCTGTCTGTTTCGTCGCATGCAGGGACAGATCAGTAGCCCGGCGTAATTCTATGAACGCTTCCTGATTCATATTGCCGCTCGTGCTCAGATCATTCAGCAGGTCGGCCTGATACGCCTGCAAAACCGCCATGGTGTGCAAGGAAGCGCCGGCCTGACCAGCTGCTTGGAATGCCTTCCCTAACAGGGTAGAAGAAGTTCTACATGCCTTGGAGGGAAGGGTTGGCTTTTTTTTAATGAGGATGATGTTCCAGGAGCGAGATAGCCCGCGAGCGTCTCCTCAATCTGGGGCATCATCACATAACCCTGTGCTTTTGCATCAACAATATTCGAATAAAACGAAGTTGAAGGTACAAAAATACGGGAAGAAAAGGGACGTCTCCATGAACGAGATAACTCGTTGTGGAGATCATCAAAAAACGGGAGAGAACGGCGTTGTGGCGCCATCTCCTGGCCACCCGACAGAAATCTGTCATCCAGTTTGGAACGTTTTGTATGAGCTTGCTCTTGTGGCCAGTCAATATGTAAACGTTCAACTGCGCATGTTATAACCTCAATTAATTCCTCATACTTTTTATCATCCCTAGAGGATCGTTCTGAGGTAGCTACATCCATTTCAAATGAAGCAAGAGAGTGAGTCTCTCCCAAACACTCCCGAGAAGCACCGAGGTGTGCTCGCGAAGTGGAGGGAGAGAGAGAGTGATCCGGGGAGGAGACGAGAGAAAGGAGGGGCTCCGTCTCTCGTGCCTCGGCCAAATCAACCTGTGAGCCCCAGGAGTGCAGAGCGGCTCATGGCTCCCTAAAGAACGCGAGACGCGCTCGTAGCACTTTCATCTGGAGATTATCACAGTGCCCACACTCTCCTTCAAGTCCAAGGAGAGCGTGGCTTTCACCCAAACACTCAAAACAGAGATTATGGCTATCGTCTTGAGAAAGACGGTTACTGCACGGGCATGAAACACTAAACTCGGCCATTATATCTGGTGAGTTTTATTGCTTTTTTTTTTCTCTGATAAGAATGGTTCCTTTTTTTTTTTTTTTTTTTTTTAATGCTTGCTGCACACACGCGATCACAAGTCAGCATGAAGACAAATGATCTGAGGTTTTGTTGCCGGCTTTCCGGTATTTATAACCTCCACCTGATCTAATCAGATGACGTCACCTGACCGAGGTTATATATAGCCAGATAATGGCGTTTTTCCACACATGCTTTATGGCCGGCAATGCGACAAGATAGTTCCCATAAGCGTTCTAACGCAGCATTGAGTGAAGCCTCGGAAAGGGAACACATTTTTTGTTATTCTTTTTCACATTCTCATTGTGAAAAATAAACATAAACTCATTTTGCATGTTTTACTTAACTATCCATTAGTTGTGTGAGAAAACCGCTTTCCTGAGCTCGGACAGCGCTAAGAACGCAGCAAACGCTTTATCTCACCTTCTCCTGTCTAAAACTGAAAGAAATTATACTTTCCAAAACATTTATGCATGTTATCATACATGTTGAAAAACATATTTTTTGTTATTCTTTTTCACATTCTCATTGTGAAAAATAAACAAACTAATTTTGCATGTTTTACATAACTATCCATTAGTTGTGTGAGAAAACCGCTTTCTCACACAACTGGGTGGATTCTTCAGGGCCATTCTTCTCATCTGGTGGATTCTTCAGGGCCTGGTTAAGCTTATTTCTTGGGCTAGAATGAGCTTTAAGCCAACAAAATCCAGGTCTATGGTACTGAAGAGAGGGAAAGTGGTGGACAAGTTTCGCTTCTCAGTGGATGGTGTAACAATACCATCAATTAATGAGAAACCAGTCACTAGCCTAGGTAAGGGTTTTGACTGTAGCCTCAGGGATACTGCGTCAGTCCAGACAACGATCAAGAAGCTGGAAGCTTGGTTGTCGACAGTAGATAAGTCTGGTTTACCTGGCAGATTTAAGGCATGGATATACCAGCATGGCATCTTGCCACGGATTCTTTGGCCGTTGTTGGTGTATGAAGTGTCAATGTCTACAGTAGAGGCCCTGGAGAGGAAGATCAGCTGCTATCTCCAAAGATGGCTTGGTCTGCCTCGTAGTCTAACGAGTGTAGCACTATATGGCAAGAGTAATAAGCTTCAGCTCCCCATCAGCAGCCTGGAGGAGGAGTTCAGAGTTTCTCGTATAAGAGAGGCCCTAGTCTACCATGGCTCTGGAGATTCTAGAGTAACAGCAGCAGGTATTGAAGTGCGAACGGGAAGGAAGTGGAGAGCACAAGAGGGACTGGAGTTGGCAGAGTCTCGGCTGAGACACAGTGGCAACGGGGCGAGCAGGACTGGGAGCAATCCCAAAGCCACATTACAACTCAGGGCAAGGCGAGACGAGAATTGGTCCTAGAGGAAGTCCGAGCAGGCGTCGAGGAGGTGAGGACCAGCAGGGCGGTAAGCATGCGGCAGCAAGGGGCATGGACGAGGTGGGAAGGAGCACTGGCGAGGAAGATCACCTGGAACGACATCTGGAAGGCAGAGCCACAGCGTATTAAGTTCCTGGTCCAAGCTGTGTACGACGTGCTCCCGAGCCCAACAAACCTGCATGTTTGGGGCAAGAGTGAAGTTCCAACGTGTCCACTCTGTCCTGGACGAGGGTCCCTGGAGCATATTCTGAGTAGCTGCCCATCTGCCCTTGGAGAGGGCCGATACCGTTGGCGACACGATCAAGTACTGAAGTGTATAGCAGAAACCATTTCACATGCAATGGCCAATGTTGGCAGCCAGAGAAGAATTGCCTTCGTAAGGGCTGGTAAGCTGGCGCAAGCAAAGCAAAAATCAACCAGCCTCCTTTCATCTTCAGCAGACTGGGAGCTGCGGGTTGACCTGGGCAGGCAGCTCAAGTTCCCGGAATTTGTAACATCATCGTTGAGACCCGATATAGTTTTAACATCTGCATCATCCAAGCAAGTCCTTTTGTTGGAACTGACAGTCCCATGGGAGGACCGCATGGAAGAGGCAAATGAGCGTAAGCGGTTTAAGTACCAGGAGCTCATTGAGGACTGCCGAAGGAAGGGCTGGAAGGCTAGCTGTGAGCCCATAGAAGTAGGGTGCAGAGGCTTTGCCGCTCGATCCCTGAGTAAGATCTTTGCCAGGCTTGGAATCACAGGAGCTGCAAAGAGGAGAGCCATCAAGTCCATCACAGAAGCCGCAGAAAGAGCCTCGAGGTGGATTTGGATCAAGAGGTCCGCAAAGTGCTGGGACACAAGTTGGGGCGTGATCAACCCTGGCTGGGTCACCTGAGAGAGGGTGTCTGATGTTGTGAGACCCGAAACACCCGATGATCTCAGGAAACATCACTGATGATGTGTCGCAGCGCATCCAGAGATGTATCGAAGTAGTCCTGAGCTCGGACAGCGCTAAGAACGCAGCAAACGCTTTATCTCACCTTCTCCTGTCTAAAACTGAAAGAAATTATACTTTCCAAAACATTTATGCATTTTATCATACATGTTGAAAAACAAATTTTTTGTTATTCTTTTTCACATTCTCATTGTGAAAAATAAACAAACTCATTTTGCATTTTTTTCATAACTATCCATTAGTTGTGTGAGAAAACCGCTTTCCTGAGTTCAGACAGCGCTAAGAACGCAGCAAACGCTTTATTTCACCTTCTCCTGTCTAAAACTGAAAGAAATTATACTTTCCAAAACATTTATGCATTTTATCATACATGTTGAAAAACAAATTTTTTTGTTATTCTTTTTCACATTCTCATTGTGAAAAATAAACAAACTCATTTTGCATTTTTTTCATAACTATCCATTAGTTGTGTGAGAAAACCGCTTTCCTGAGCTCGGACAGCGCTAAGAAGGCAGCAAACGCTTTATCTCACCGTCTGCAGGCTGAAAGTGAAATAAATGATCATTTCCAACATATTTATGTATTTTGTCATACTTGTTGAAAAACAAAATTTGTTATTCTTTTTCACACTTTGTTTGTGAAAGATGAATATAAACTGATTTTAGATGTTTTCCATAACTATGCATACGTTGTGTGAGAAAAACACTTTCCTGAGCTCGTACAGCTCTAAGAACGCAGCAAATGCTTTATCTCACCGTCTGCAGGCTGAAAGTGAAAATGTTGGAGTTATAACTGCAAAGGCTCTAACTTCTCTGAGGTTGAAGTCTGGACGTAGGAATAACCAAGAGCATCTGGTCAGATGATTTGAATGTCCTAAGGGGTCTGTGATAAAGTAAAAGTTGAGAAAGGTACAAAGCCTTCATGGTGTCACCATTAACTGACTTAGAATGAAACAATAAAACAAAATGATGAAAAATGATAGTAATTAAGATGTGATGAATTAAAAGCATCACGCTCTCAAAAACTGGCTTTTTAGCCAGAATTCTCAGCTAAAAGAAACTAGATTTGACAATTATGTTTATCTGTTTATCGACTTGATCATTATATACAACACCTGAGTTCCTTACACACATTACTACAGGATGCTAAAGTGGCACCGTCACAATCAGGGGAACTCGGAGAGATGATAAATCCAAAAGTCCCTGTCTCAGTTTTATTTTAATTTAAAACATTTTCATGCATATCCATGCTTTGATATCATCAAAACAGGCCAGAAGGAATCTAATGGACTTCTTGATACTATTCTGCCATATTGTATTATTATATTAATATACAGGTCACTGGAGGTTGGGAAAATGAGAGTGCACTTTTGATGCTGACTTTTGCCACAAAAATGTACGTTTACCAACCTACAGTGTGCTGAGATTCTCATTATGAATAACAGCAAATCATCAACAATCACTTTCGATATATGATTCTTCAACGGTTCTTTAATTAAAGTTAACTGCTATTACTGTGTCTTATGCCTCTTTTCCACTGCATAGAATGGCACGACACGGTTCAGTTCAACTCACTTCGGTTCGGCGCAGTTTGGCTCGGTTTGCGCTTCCACTGCAGTTTAGTAACGCGCCACAAACACACATCAATGGAGCATATCGACGGCATGGCGTTCTTCATTCTCGGCATGTGGATGTTTTCAACAGCGAGACGAAGGAGGCCAACAGTTAATACAAAAAGGTGCGTGCGATCCTTCTCTGGCTGTTCTAAATATAGCGGTTCTGTTGTGTCTCGTGTCGCAAGTTCAGTGATGCAGTAATGACGATTTTCTCCGGCTAATCAGTGAACAGCGGAGTTTACACGTCACGTTTTGGTAACGGTTCGGCGCGCTTGGAACCTCGGCTGAGGTGGTACTAAAAAAAGTACCAGGTACTATGTACTGTTCCCAGTGGAAAACCCTCCAAAAGTGAGCTGAACTGAACCGTGCCGTACTATGCAGTGGAAAAGCGCCATTAGAGAATCTCCCCAAAAGTACTTGAACATTTGGTTCTTTCATGATCACTGAATCTGCTACTCAAAACTCTCTACTGTCTATTGTTTACCTTACCATATATTGTGAAACATCTTCAAGTAGAGTTGTCAGTCTTCTAATAAATATTGTGTCTGACAATTATAAAAAATAATTTGTATTAACTCAGAAGGTGCAAGCTGGAATAGTAAATTTTGACCTCTATTCATTCAGGGTACAAAGTGGGGGGGGGGGGGGGGGGGGGGGGAACATGGATACATTTCCATCTTTTTTAATCAACAAGCTAGCCAGCTAACATTCATTTACCTTTTTACATAATTTTCTTAATCGAATCACTTCTGTGATATGTAGAGCAAGTGTTAGAGATTTAGCAAGTAAATGTATGGGTAAATTGATTGGTACACCGATCAGCCATAACATTTTTATAACTTGCTTAAGATTGAGTAGATCCGTCAAAATTTGTTACAGAACAGTACAGTTACAGTACCCTGTGCCAATGGCACCTGGAAGTGGGGGGTATATTAGGCAGTAAGTGAATGTTTTTATCCCTGAAGTTGTGTTGGAAACAAAAAAGAACAGGAAAACAATTTTTTGAGTTACTTGACAAAGGGCCAGAATGTGATGGCAAGAGGACTGGGTCAGAGCAACTTCAACAACTTGTGGGACGCTCCCGGCCAAAAGAAGTGCAAAGAATTAAAACAGGTCAACCGGCAAAAGGGTCATGAACAGAGAAGACTCACTGATGTGGATGGGAAGTGAGGGCTGGTCCATGTCATGAGGTGGCCATAAGGTTATTGCTGATTGGTGTAAAATGTCACTTAGTAAGTACTTCTGTATTGACTGTGAACACGCATGCTGAAGATTCTGCCCTGACTTCCTGGTCTTAACTAGTTGAGACAGTATTAATTATTCTGTATTAGTAAATCACAAAAATCATAAGGGATTAAAGTTTCCCAAAAGTAATGATGCTGGTAAAACAAGTTTTTTTTTTTAAACTAATGCTGGCCTGACGGCAGAATGTTAGGGCAAGATAATTTAAGAACGGGCAAATATGAGGAATAAAGTCTCTGGCTTAATACTTGATGTCCAATGGTTGTTCAGCCATGAATCACAGACTGCTGGGTGAAAAATAATAATAAAAAGGTAATAGAAACAAAAGCATTTGCACTGATTGGGAGCAAACACTTCATGTATTATACAAACCCATCACATTGTGCAATACAAAAACATCCACAGACTTTAGATCTTATTTTGCCTCCTAAAACTGTAATGACTAAAGAGATCCTCAGAAAATCTGCTGCAAACCAGTGGAAGTAAAAAAATAAATAAATAAAAAGCCACTCTTCAGTGTCAACAAACAAGAGAATACAAGACAGGACAAAATGCAGCAAACAGTAACCTTAAGTAAGCTTGGTGATTATGATGCGATTGAACTAGACAAATAAATGAGCAACTTACGATAGATATAAGCAATTTTGAGACACTTATCTTAAATCTTATTATCAAAATGCACTATGCAGAAAAACCCAGTATATAATTTGTTACAGGTGAGTGTTAGATAAATTGGCAGGTGTGTGTTAGATAAACTTACTCAGGATTACGCATTTATAAAATGGTCTGTTATAATTTCAATCATTTAGCATTTGATTAAAGAGTTTATAAGCTGTTATTTTCCATAAATAATCAATGTTGGATTATCTGAGTATATAAACTGACTTATTTCTTATCTTACGCGATAAAAGATTATTATTCAACTTTATTAGGCCAGTAAAAGGAATACTTTTCTTGGTAAAAAATATGTTTTTGGAAATATGTCACAACTGCACGCTATGAAGCATTAAGTGTTTTCAAATAATTATGTATTAATAGGATTAATGAACAAAGTTGATTTTCAAGTGGAAACTGGGCCAACTGTTCTCTTGACATTAACAAAAACAAACACTTGGACCTCACTTGCTAGAATAACAATAATAACTAGATATTTCTACTTCTTAAAGCAAGCTTATTATTAAACAAATTGGCAATCTCTCTAAGATTTAGATGTGGAGTCTAACTTATTTCATAGCTTTTCATAACAGAAATACTGTAGTGCATTCACATCAGTGTAGCAAGGATGCAGAAAACAGCATGTAGAGGATACAGTCAATGGACATAATTAGCTCATGACAAGCACTTGAGGTACAAAAACAAACAGATTGTATATTAAAGCACCAACACTTTCTTCACTTTTAGCTTTGTGTTACATTTTAAGATCATATTTTGGTATGCTTTAGAGCCATACCAATTCCATACCAAATCCAATCCTAATCAAAACTAGTAAGTAAGAACATGATGTAACATGTACAGGTCCTTACACAGAGACAATAGTGGCATGGCGTGATGTAAACAGGGATATCACATTGACCTTTTAAAAATAAAATCAAAGCAACAAAAATGAAGGACATATAAAATTGACTTTATTATCCTTTTTTTCTGAATTTCTACAGTGTAGTTGCTTCTCTAGACAAATACTGTAAAATACAGTAGCTATATTTCAGCCGGACACTGGTGTGTGCCCAAATTGTAATGTATACTTACTGAATAGAAAGAAAGAAACAAACAAAAAAAAATCCAATTCTGTCTCTGCTCAGGATGTTTGTAATAAAAGTAAAAACAAGGCCTGTAAACAAAGAGTTGAGCAATTCTCATCAGGGTTGAGCACCAGCAGCAGCCGGGACTTGTGTGGGTGAAGGGATGACAGGTGAAGCAGTAATGTTGGCCAAAGGTTGTGACGATGACATGGATGTGACACCACCTATAGAGCAGAATAATTTGAACATGACTGTTTAAGGACAACACAAGCTCAAAATCCAACTTTGTGAAGTGTAGTTATCATGTAATTGGTGTAATATGAAAATCCATCAGATTTAGAGTGGTACCAGTCATAATGCTTGATGTGCTGGCAGGAGTGGAACCAGTGGAAAGCCCTGACGCAGAACCCATTCTTGCCTGATCTTTTACAATGGGATCTGCGAAGGGACAAACAACTCTGTATCAGGAGACAGGCTGCATTTGAAACCTGTAAAATTTGAGGATTTGTCCACCACTAAACTGTAAAAAAAATAATAATAAAAAAAAAAGAAGAAAAAGTACAATAACCAAAAAAAAAAAAAAAAAACCCAGAGTTCACAATATGAGTGAACAATATGTGAGATTCCTGCATTAACCAGTCCCCAACCTAAATTAATGCAGATTAAAGCATCTCAAAAAAAGTTAGAGACAGTAGTGGATTATCACACACAAAGAGAGGAAGATTAAAACATGTACATGGAAAGTTGACTGGAAGCGAAAAGTGTGGTTGGAATAGGTGCACATGCAACAGGGTTTGAAGCCTTAAGAAGATTGTCAATGATTCAAGACCTTGAGAGAGCTTAAAAAGGAGTGGAGTGAGGGTGGAGTCAGTGCATCAAGAGCGACGATGCACAGAAGTCTTTAGGAAATGGTCTACAGAAGTTGCATTGCTGGTATCAAGCCAATCCTAAACCAGAGACAGAAGCGTCTTACCTGGACTAAGGAGAAAAAGAACTGGACTTTTGCTCAGGTGGTCCAAAGGCCTCTTTTCAAATGAAAGTAAAAATTGGCATTTAATTTGGAAGAATAAAGGAAGAATGAAGAGGCATAGAATCGAAGTTTCTTGAAGTCCAGTGTGAAGTTTCCACAGTCAATGATGACTTGGGTGGCTTGTCCTTTGCTGGTGAAGGGTCCACTGTTTATCAAGTCAAAAATCAACACAACTGTCTACCAGGATAGTTTAGATTACTTCATGCTTTAATCTGCTAACAAGTTAGAGATGGTGATTTTCTTTTGTAGCAGCACCTACCCACAGATTTAGCACCTGCCGACAGGGCACTAACTGTTTTCTGTACAATCGTATTACTGTGCTTGATTGCCCAGCCAACTCGCCTGACCTGAACCCTATAGAGAATCTCTGGGCAATAAAGTCAAGCCAAGAGGAAGATGAGAAACAAAATGAGAAATCAAGCCAAGAGGAAGATGAGAAACACCGACTCAACAACACAGATGAGCTGAAAAATGCTATCAAAGTAACCTCAATAATGCCTCAGCAGTGCCACAGGCTGATCATCTCCATGCCTCACTAATTTGTGCAAAAGGATTCTAGAATTTCTGTATTGAAAATCCTTTTTTAAATGATGTTAAGGAAATATTCTAATATTTGAGATACCGTACTTTTATTTACATTTAATAAACATTAATATCATGGTCAGCAAACCAGTTTTTTGCTGGAAAAGGCATCTCTTAAAAGCTTAGCAGCAGAATATAAATAAAATCTCCTTCTAGATGGCTGTGTTAACTTTGGACTTGATAAAACACAGTGAACCAACACCAGACAGATGACATGGCAACCCAAAGTACCACCATTCGTGGAAGTTCCATACTGAACTTCAGGTAACTTGGACTCTGTGCCTCTCCACTGTACCTCCAGACTCTGGGAGTTTGATTTCCAGATAAAAAACATTAAAAAAAAAATAATTTACTTTCACCTGAAAAAAGAACTTTGAAACACAGAGCAAAGGTTCAATTATCTTTCTACTTATGCCAGCTAAGATACAAACATGTTTCTGGTTCAGGAGTGGCTAGATACTATGAATACAACAGATGTCTGTGTGTGGTGGCTCATGATGCACTTACTACAGCCTCACTCAACTCTTTGTGACTCTCTCTCTCAAGATCTTGAATCATCTTTGCTTGATTTGCTTGATGTTTCTTGTGCCCCTTTTCCTACCACACTTTTCTCTATTAGTCAACTATTATGAATATTCTTCGATACAGCACTGTCAACAGCCAGCCCCTTATGGGATGACCTTCCGTGGCTTATCCTCGCTATGCAGGAGCTTGATGATCATCTGTCAAGTCAATAGTCTTCTCCACGATTGTGGTTGTGTGTACTGAACTAGATCGAGACATACCCTGTATTCATACTGTATGAATATTAATTACTCAAACTAGCAATAAAACATTCTAATACTTTGAGATACTGGATTTCTAATCGTAATGAGATGTAAGTGAAATTAAAACAAATACTGGAAATACTTCACTTTATGTGTAATAAATCTAGAATGCATGAGAGCTTTTGAATGAAATTATAAAAATGAAAGACTTTGAAAATAGACATTTTTATATACACTGTATATGTAAAGCACATGTATGTGGGACTCACAGAAGTATGGGTGCTCCATGGCCTCCCGAGCTGTGAGGCGTGCTTGATGGTCATAGCGCAGAAGCTTGTCCAGAAAGTCCAGGGCTTCAGTACTGACCAGATGCTGGTTCTCACTGTGCACAAATCTCTCCCATCTCTTCCTGGAATGTCTAGAAGAAAGGGAGCACAAAGTAGGTAAAAAAATGTATTAAAAAAAAATAAAAAAAGAATTCTTAATTGTTACATACATTACAAACAGGGTCGAAAATAAATACTGTACTACAGTATAAACCAAATGTTCAAGTTTTACCTGCCCAGTATGTCATTAAACCGTGGATCAAGTTCTATGTTGTATTTGTCAATGTAGTCATATAGGTCTTCTGTGCCCAACACTTTGGCAATTCGTACAAGCTGTAAAAACAGTATTTATTTTAGCAAAAGAAGTACCATATAATGCACTACTGCAATAAACACTATCAACCATAAGAATTATCATTATTCTATCCAAATTCAGTAGGAGCCATCTCAAACAGCCACCGGACTACAGCAGGTCCATGGCAGAACCATGACAAGTCCATGCACAATCCGTGCACGGAATGTGATCCCCCGCTTCAAGCTTAAAATTTAACTTTTGCTTGGGTTTGTTTTCATTATATTTTTTTATGATGTTTTCACTGATGTTTTTTTCGCTGATAGTAAAAAAAAAATGGGCATAACAAATCGATTACTGGCGCATAATATCTGGAACAAATATCTGCCCATACAGATTAGTATTTCTTTAGTCATTTAACCATGCATAACGTCTCCCCATCAAAGATTATCACTTATCATAACTTTGAATAAATGCGACAACAGAGACAGATTACATACCCATAAACACACGAAAACAATACTAAAACAACTAAAAAGTCCAAGGTTACTAAAGCCTGGCTTACTACTACAAAAAATATTTCAAATGTAACCCATGGGTCTCAATCACAAAATCCGCCAACGCTGAAACAGATGACGCAACAAATTATATAATCTGAAACATTAATTTGAACATTTAAAAATGTATACAAAAAACAAATATATAAAACAAATCACCAATTATTGTTAAAGTCAAGTTCAGGATCAAGTTTACGGGGCTTCTCAGTCTTTCGTTAATTTTACTTCTGACTCGAAACCAATATGGCTTATTAAAGATGCACTGTTTTATTGGACTTGGCTGAGTTGTAATATTCAGCAAAATAAACACTGTCTACGGTTCGAATATACTGTAAACATCTGAAAGTCACGATGTAATAGAGACAAGTCTCTTCAGATCCTTCTGCACTAATGTTATCGTGGTGGAAATTATTAACATATTGATGTATTTCACTTGTGGACAAAATAGACCATGTGTCTGTTTAGTATTTCTTTTGAACAGCTGTGTGCATAGGTTTAATCAGATATTTACAAGACAACATTGATGCACTAACAATTCAAGTGCCACAGATGTGTGTGTGTGTGTGTGTGTGTGTGTGTGCGTGCTCGCTCCTGCATTCGTCAGGTTTGTCTGAGCTTTAACGCAAACACATTTGAGCGCCGGCAGGTCGAGAGAACTCATCTTAGCAACATCCAACAGTCAGTAGTGGGAGGAGTCAGTACATTCTCCATTGAGATTTCTCACCTTACCTTTCTCACATTCACCTCCTCCTAGGTTTGTGTTTTAATGAAGTTCTTAAAACCCAAAGCATTTAAAATAAAATGTGTCACTTAAGAACAATTGCACAGACGCAAATGATCAAGTCTTTAATAATTGTCGTTTTCTCAAACATGATTTTCCCAACTTGGCGTTTATAAAGATTCAGACAGACTGACTTTAAGAATGCACCACTAGGAAGCTAAAACACGCACACACCGAAGACCAAAGCGTAGATGCGCATTGCCACCTCTGACCGTCTATTGTCTTGTAAATGAGTATCCTCATTCATCTTCCAATCCCCCCAGCGCACATACTCTTTGTTTGTACTGTACATTGTAGCTATGTTTGTTGGGGCACTTGGTTATACACCGTACTGTAATGTATGGAGTTCTTAAAACCCAAAAATGGATTTATACTGAGAAAAAATTATTATGGGTGACATAAGCACAAACACAAACTAGCACAGATACATATGATCAAGCGTTTAACTGATGTTTTAATTTGTTTCTATGACCAATAATAATATTAATATTAATAAGAATTATTATTATTATTATTAGCCCAACTCTATGACTATTTAAAACAAAGTTGTCTCCCATTCTTTTGCCCACTGAAGTAGTTGGTTCAAGTAAATATTTTTTTAAATACCCCAAACAATCCCCGAACAATTAAAACACGCAAACATGACTTTAAAAATAAAATTTATTCTTCCAAAACTACTCAAAGTTAAAACAGTGATTTGTATAAAACAGGTGAATACATGTTGTATTTTGTTTAAAGGTCAGTAAAAGACCCAGATAACACCAGCTGCTTATCAGTCTCTATCTGGTTCTTTTATATTAAAATATCAATTTTAAAAACTATTAAAGATGGAACAGTTTAAGTGTTTGCTTCCCCCAAAGTATCAGACGTTTTGCAATTCTATGTTCAGAATATAGACTGCATTCTAAATCTGTTGCACTGTGACTTCATCCCTTCTACAGCTCCCTCAACAGCTTGTCAAGGCTCCTCCAGTAGCTCCAAAAGTCCAAAAGTCACCCGTCTGCCCCCCCAATCCTCCACAGCGGGGCTCTGCATAAAGAGAACAGGACAATTTAGTGAAGACAAAGATAAATAAACTTTACAGAATATCTAGTTGTAATAAAAATAAATGGTATTAGTAAACCTACACCAGAGTGTGTAAAATACTGTTTTGGGAATTCTGGAATGTAAATAAAGTGGTAATATTAACCACTGAACTTTGTTAGCGTTAGCTGCTGTCTGTCTGTATTATATCCTGCATTAAATTAACTTATATTTATGAAAAGCGCAATAAGTAAATTCTGGGTTAAGTGATATAACCGAGATGAGCATTAGTTCATCTCTGAAGCTACACCTCCCCCACCCCTCCTCCTTAACTGATAAAGACTTCAGGGTTTTTATCCAGCTCGTTAACACAGCCAATGTGGGTAAAATATAAACCCAGTTATGAGCGTTTAGCTCGCTAGCTCCTGTACATCTAGCCTCATCTTGTGTCCTTCATGAACTGCATCACATTATATTCACAGAAATAACCTGCAGAATAAATCTTACCCAAAGAATAAATAAACGCTGAATTTATCCAGACAACAGTCAGTCAGATTCTGAAGGTATTTTCAGAGAGCACCAACACTTATCGGTTAGTGCAGCTTTTGGAATACGGACATTAATCGTATTTTCGAAGCTTTAGCATCTTTTTGAGGAAAAGAGGAGTGACATTGTGAGTTTATGACACTGACAAAAAGATGTAATGATAACACCAGACTTGGTAAACAGATCATTAAGTCATCTAAAGTCACATCTGACCGGTGCTGGTGCTGCAAGTGATTTTCCAAACAGCCAATAAAAAAAAAAAAACTAAACTGGGAAATAAATTGTAAACTACCCCAAACAAATTTTATAAAATAAAACACCACTTACCCTGAACAGTCCATTAAGCTGCCATCTTCATCTCTGAAGTGCAGTTTGGTAGCGTCAGTTCGGCGGGGGTGGGTTGTTAAAATCACGGGATTGCAACTCAGCGCAGCTAAATTGCATGCTTGAGAACGAGGCGCCATCTAGTGGTGGAACCAGGTAAATGAATAAATAGGGCTTGAATGGGCGTGTTTACTGTGAAATCTTGACACGCTGACAGTGGGGGTGGGGGGGTTGGGATCCCAAAGGGCAGCCATACGCCATTCGCACGATATTCACACGGCCACAGCAATTTGAGGTGCCTCCCACTGTACCAATACCATGGTTCATTCTGCTTTAAATATATTAGCAAAAGTATTTTTCAATTTGTTCCAAGAAGCCAAAAACATATTTGTCTGTTTAGTGAGTTAAAACAAACTCTCTCAATTAAACACTTAGTGATCAATTATAGCAAAATGCAAAAATCAAAGCTTCTGGACTTTCAGAGATGAAGTAATAATGCTAAGTAATAGATAAGTACACCAGTCTCTCACCTGATCATAGTTGTCATGTCCATGGAAGAATGGTTCTTTCCTGAAAATCATACTGGCCAACATGCAGCCTAAACTCCACATGTCTAAACTGTAGTCATACATCTGCCAATCACAAGAACAAAATAAACATTGATCTCGGATCACACACATTCATGATTTTTTACATTTCATTCAAACATGCTGAGAAAGAAATGAGGTATATCAAGAACAACTTTATCCCCACAGAGGCTTGAAAAATAATGCAGATACTGTACTTAAGTTCTATCTGTTTACACCTTATTCCAACCTAGAACATGCACTAACGGAGCAGTGACCTTTTTGTTTGCATTGCGTTTAGCTCCTCCAAGAGGCGATAGGAAGGTACTATTCAGGTACTGAATACTATACTATTGGTATACTACTGAAGGTACTATACTATTTAGACTGCCCTCCAAGGTGCTCAGGAACTTCTACTCCTGCACCATAGAGAGCATCCTGACGGGAAACATCACGACCTGGTTCGGGAACAGCACCATGCAGGACAGACGAGCTCTACAGAGGGTGGTGCGATCAGCCGAGCGCATCATCCGCACTGAGCTCCCTGACCTACACTCCATCTACAGCAAGCGGTGCTGGACTAAGGCCAGGAAGATCATGAAGGACCTCAGTCACCCCAGTAATGGACTGTTCTCTTTGTTGCGGTCTGGGAAGAGATTCCGCTCCCTAAAGGCCAACACAGAGAGACTGAGGAGGAGCTTCTTCCCGCAGGCGATAAGGTCTCTCAATCACACAATCACACCTCCACACAGGACTAATAACATCTTTTAAGCTCACAACACTGACTGGACAATCATGGACACATTCATACACACTTGCACTAAATACTCATACATCTGGACAATTGCACATGTCACCTCCATGCATATTTGCACAACCACTGACACTTTAATCCTATATTTTTGCAATATTTTATTATGCCCTTATGCACAGTTAATTTTACTAGTTAAAATTATTTCTTTAGTATTTCCTCTTTATTGATTATTTATTTTACGTACAAGCTTTTATTTTCTTTTTTAAGGTCACTGGCAGTCGTATAAAGCATTTCACTGCATATTATACTGTGTATGTGACCAATAAAATTTGAATTTGAATTCAGCAATTAGCAAGAGCTTTATTCATTCCATGGACAATTCTGACATGACAATAATGTTGCAAGCTTGTGCTGCATTTAAATAGATGCGTATAATAGTATTGCCTTTGCCGCTGTCGTCATTGTGTTTTTTTCCCCCCAACGTTTTGGTCTTTTTGGGGGACTTAATATGCTCAAAAACCCATGAAAATTTGCAGACAGGTTGGAATCTGCTGCCATTAGGATGGCTGAGAGTTGGCATGGCGCTGAGGTTTTTCTGCATAGCTCATACACACTTGCAGGTATGCATGCGAAACCTGGAACACATTTAGAGCTCATTGAGCCGAACAATTCTCACACCGCATCATGGGCTCAACTTAACAGGAAGTCAGTTATTTTGTGTTGTTTGCAAAACACAGCCAAAGCATTTTTATATACTCTTCCTAGGGAATTTATACGATCGCCACCAAACTGGACTTATCCTAAAGACATTGAGGATACAAAATTGCTTAGGGTTATTTGATATCTCAAATGCGTCAGCTGTGACGAGGCCTTAAACTTGCGCTGAAAAGTGGTTAATAACTTTGAGTGACATCACACTGAGTGACGCTTTCTTCCAGTATCTGGGACTTTTTGGAGGTCTAAATGTAAAATTCTCCCTTTTCCAAAATTATGTCATAATGGTATTTAAATGCATGTGCCTACTGTCTTTCTGGTGTGCCCGGGTAGAGATGGCACATGTTGCTTGCAACCATATTTGGGGCCCAAGCTATATGACATCAGCCCTATTATATTATCAGTCATCATAGAGTGTGAAGGGCCCTATTGTTTTCCTAAGGATTATTTTTTCCCCCTACTATTTGGGCCTTTTTGGGGGGCTTATCATGCTCAAAAATTCATGCAATCCATCCTGTTCCATTCATGTTTCAATTAATTCATGCTTCCAAAATTATCACCAGTCACTATAAGCTTGTGTGTCGATCCACACTCTCTGGAAGTTTTTTTGGAAAATATACATATCCCTTTTATAGATCCAGTAACAGCTGCTGAATTGGAAAAAAGATCTCATGGTGGAAGAGAACATTAGCAATTAGATCTATGCAGAGTGACAAAGGGGGCTTTGATTGGGTCCACCTCTCTAATATCGTTATTGTGTTCTAAAATACCATCTATCCAACCAATCTCGTTTGACTTCTAATCTAGATTCAGATTACATCGAGTTAAAATACATTCAGTTAAAATCTGGAATCAGATTTGACTTGTTATACCTTGAAGATGCGTGCACAGGCTGCACTAATTGCTAAAAATTACTTATTTGTTCCATCAATGATGGATGATAGTTTTGAGTCAATGAACTTTGCAGCATTGAATTAGCAACCTCCATTTTCTTTAGTAGGTTTAATATTTGAATGTAAAATCAGTCCAAAAACAGGCTATAAGCAAGATTTCCGAATTACTCAGTATGTATAATTTAAAATATTTAAATTTACTCACGAATAATTGGAAGACAGATTTAGAAGAACCTATTTCAGAGGAAATCAGGGAAAATATAATACAGGGAATTTTCTCATCCATTTTGCCTTAGGCATTCTGTAATACAATTTAAGATTGTACATTATTTACATTCATCAAAGGTCAAACTTTCTCAAATTAAAGCGGATGTAGATTTCACATGGGATAGATGCAGGCAGGCTCCGGCATCTCTTCTGCATGTGTTTTGGACCTGTCCAAGACTTTATATGTACTGGAGCAATATTTTTGACACCTTCTCTGGACTATTTGGAGATGTAGTAGAGCCATCTCCATTTATTGTATTGTTCGGTATGGCCCTGGAAACAATTAGTTTTAGCAAAACAAAAACTGTTCTCTTTTGGCTAGGAGACCGATACTGACCAAATGGAAAGACCCTACACCACCGACATTTAGTCACTGGATAAGGGAAGTGATCTTAAGCTGGAGGAGATTTTATCTACAATTAGAGGCTTTACTGGCACATTTTATAATATCTGGCAACCTTGCTTAACTTTTGTTGAGGAAATTAACAGACAATATGGTATTGTGAAGAAAGGCTCTGGGTAATATTATTTATGCTATTATTATTTTCTTTTTTATGGGCATCTGATTGGTATAGTATCCATATCTATGTCTGGTGTTGGGGTGTTGTCTCCCCGATGGGGAGTTTGGTTGTGTTTTCTTTTGCTGTTTTTTTTTGTTCTTTCTATATAGTTTGAAAATAAATACCTTGATGAAAAAAAAAATTAAAATCTGTAACACAAGATGATGTGTAACAACCGAGTAAATCCCTCACTACCATAATGAAATTGAAAAGCCTGAAGAGTTTTGAAAAGTCAATTCAAATATATATGTGAAAATAACTTTGTTCAACTTTACAAAGGCTTTTCCATCTTTCAAAAACAATTAGCAGGAAAAATCACTTTGCTCAGTATTAAAACAAATAAGAAGGATGACAGTTGTACTTAATCCTGATTGTGTAATGATGTAAAATTTATACAACAAACTACTTTCATGTGAAGAAAACAACATTGTATTTTTACAATAACATTTCAGGGGTGGCATATATTAGGGAGCATTTGAACATTCAGTTCTTGAAGTTGATGTGTTAGAAGCAGAAAAAATGGGCAAGTGTAAGGATCTGTGTGCCTCAAAAACAGATTGTGATGGTTAGACAACTTGGTCAGAGCAACTTCAAATCAGCAGGTCTGGTGGGGTCTTTCCAGTACGAGACAGAGAAATGGGCACTTAATTTATGTGTCAGGAAGGCTGGCCTGTGTACTTCTATCCCACAGAAGTGCTGTACTGTAGGTCAAAACTGCTGAATAGTTAAATGTTGGCACTGATAGAAAGGTTTCACCACACCCAGTGCATGGCAGCTTGCTGTGCAAGTCACTGTGTAGCTGCAGACAGGTTCCCATGCTGCCCTGTATCCACCACTCAAAGCTCCTACAATGGGCATGTGAACTTCATAAATGGATCACGGTGCAATGAAAGAGCTCTCTGGAGCCTGGTTTGATGAATCATGTGAATTGCCACGTGTGCATGTTTGCACCTTACCTTAACACCAGAAACAAGTAAACACTCATGTATATACAGTAAATGTATAAAGCCTTTAATTTAACCCATGACAATTTTTACATAAGAAAATTACAATTTCCACTATTGTAAATCTGAATTTTTAAAGAAATTACAGTCCCAACACAAACCTGGTAGTCAACAAGCAGTTCAGGTCCTTTAAAATATCTGGAGGCCACTCTGACATTGTACTCCTGACTTGGGTGATAGAACTCAGCCAGGCCCCAGTCTATCAGACGAAGCTGAGAAACCAAACAAAAATCATTGTATGGTTCTTAAAGAAACTTGGAACAAAGGGTTTGATAATCAATCTTGTTTTACTGGTCACGTTGCACTGTCTGCATGACAGTGTATGGACAACCTTATTTCAATCCGAATGAAATCATTCCAACCTAACTGTTTACACGAATGCTGATCCAATGTGTGTTTACAAGGATTTAATAAGAATATCACTTTACAACATGGACAAATGGTTCTGTTGGTGTTGACGCAATAAATCTGTAAATATTAACAGACGAATCAGAATTTAGTCTCATCTATGATTAGTTAGAGCGTCAAATGACTGCATGTGAAATGGGAAGCCAGTCAGTGCCCCTTCCTCCACCAAAGACTAGGAGTCAGGTGATGAAATTTCGAGCAAAGATTTGTGAAAGAGAGCTGTTCTAACGATAGCAGTGATTGAACCCACACAAGTTTCACATGAAACTTGTCATGTCACCAAATGTACCCTCAACTGGGGCAAATGCACAGAAAGAATGTACATTTTTATATTATTCTGACATGAGAGAAATTATTGTCTTGTGTTTACATGGCCAATATTTACATACTGGATGGATTATAAAAAGTTTATGAAAATTGTTTTAAACAGCGCTAACTGAGGTGCATTTTTATTTTTTATTGGGGTATTATTCTTAATATAAGTGGAATATTACGGTCCATGTAAACGTAGCTCTTTATATTGGCTACTTATGACTGGCATTTTATTAGACAGGAATGAGAATCAATACCTTTCTGTGCTCATGATCAATCATAACATTGTGAGGCTTGACGTCTCTGTGCATGATTCCCATACTGTGGCAGTAATCCAAGGCCTAAGAAGAGATAATTTTTCCAGATGTTCAATAGATAAGATACTAGTAATGAAGAAATAAAGGAATATATACAGAGAAGAAAACAATAAAGACTGTTCAAGATTTTCACCACTGAAACCAAGTACCCATAGATACTTAACAGAACAAAAGCGTTTTTTTTTTGTTTTTGTTTGTTCGTTTGAATACGAGTCAAAACCATTCTATGCAAAAACAAATAAGGTGGTGTGTAAAACCTCACAGGTTGAAGCCCCAGCACCACCAGTAGGGCCAGCCACTGTTGGACCCAGTATTATAGCTGACCCTGCACCTTGACAAAAGCTTTTAAAGTTTCCCCAACAACCTGGGATGTTAAAAGAAATTAATTGTACTGATGTTCTCTTGACAAATAAAGGCTTATTCTTCTATAGATTCTCGCACTCCAACCATGGTAGGCAAAACTGCCATCAAAAATAGGCTCACTCAAATAGTTTGCTATGATGAATCCTAAAATTATTTTAACAACAATGCAGAACATATCACTTCATTAGCAATGCATTGAACCAATAAATTCATTAGGTAGGTCTGGCAAGTAAGAGCATCAAGAGCACAAATCAATTAGTCCCCTGTTTTAGTTACCAAAAACCTAACCAGCCACACAACAGAGTTCAACTGGGCAGGCCACCCTTTATTGTCGATAAATTTTCAATCGCTCAAGTACACTCGACAATCCTTTTAAAAAATCTGTTCATCCACGATTGATTATTTTGCTGGCATGCGCTGCCATAAAAAGTGGCAGTAGTGACGGTCGTACACGCAGTTTCGGCCATTCAAAAAATAATAATAATAATAAAAACACAGGAGGTTTAACCCCTAAAACTAAAGCAGTGCAGATCCGGTCAGCAACACTATGGAGCGATATCGCGGACAATATTTAAATGCAATTGCAAATTACATTTGCAATTGCGTTTCCCATATGTGGATGCACAAACTGTGCCATAATTCAAATGCAATTGCAAACTTTGCATTACCGTTTGCTGATTCGCCTTTGCGAGCGCACACTGACTGTCAAATTTCAAATGAAAAAACAAAGTCCATTTGCATTTGTATTTCCCAGGTCTTACACGTCATGAACCTGTCATATTTAAATATCAAAATCAATCACCACGTTTGCTTTTTCACTTTCTCTGCGCCGCGCGTCAAGCCGGCCAAAACTCAAACGCAATCGCTAATCCATTTGCAATTGCATTTCCAACACGTTACACAGAAACCTCTCAATCAGCGTCAGGGGCGGGTCTATACTGTGGGGCGGGATTGTATGGGGAGTGACGTCACTCGCACTCGCCGACCAAGAGGGGGATATTTGAGCAATGGAGGTGAACCGCGGTAAGGTGTTATGCGCTAAAATGCCCCCCTGCCACTGACTGCACCCCCACAAAATCTCTGTCAAATATATTAGGACATCACAATCAAAAATTCATATTATTATTATCAAATATATTATATGAGTATTATCAAATATATTATTACTATTATAATTAACCCTAGGCACGTGACACATTAATACACAGAAATTAAGACACATAATACAAATTCTCATATAATGTATATTTTGTAGCACATTTATTTTGCAGGGGTTTGTCATGTAATACAAAAATGTTTACACTAAACAAATATTGTTTATGATGAAAAATTACACGAAACGATTTTTATTATAAATAAGAAATATACAAAATATACATGTATATGAAAAAAATATATAATTAATATATTTTCCCCTATACTACGTGTTTTTTATATAGCTTATTTTATAATCAATCATCACCTAATCAATCATAAACCTATTAATTTACATTGTAATATAATATTTGATAGAGGTTATGTTGGGGGGGGGGGGCAATCCCTGGCAGGGAGGCATTTTAGTGCATAACATTACAAAAAAATCAATAGCTTTTTCATTATGTGGATTACACATGCAATACCAGTTGTACTATAATCCACTCTATCACTGCAAATAACTACAACATTTTTCTCATTAAGTTTGATTTCATTTTTCTTTTCTTTTTCCAAAAAATTTATAAAAAAAATTAACAACTGAATTAATATCAAACTGAATATTGCAAAGGGAAGGGTTGTAGTTATGAGGAAGGGTAGAGTGTATTATAGTACAGTTGGTTTTACATTTGAAATTTCTACAGGAAAAAAGTTATTGGATTTTGTTGATTTAATTGTCATTTTTTTATCTTTAAAATTATTATTATTATTTTAATAATAAAAAACACCCCGACTCTAATTTAACAAATTGTTTTATTGCCACAAGAATTGTCTGTGTAATCATTTATTTCAAAATGTACATTAAAATAATTATAAATCAATTAAACAAACAAAAATAAATAAACAAATAATCCATACTGCAGCCTAAAAGTGTAATATATGTGATGTCCTCTGAGGTATTTCTCTGTAATCTTGTGTATTAGTGTATTAGTAATCTTAGTGACTCCATCGGTATAAAGCGCCGGTACGCAGCGTTTCTGAAAGATTTAGCTCCAGCAGGCTGTAACAGGAGAAGATCTAAAAATATTTTAATTTGTAAAACCTTCTCTGTCCACTCCAGAGCAAGAAAATATGCGATTTGTCATTTTTGTGTGTTTATATCTTGATAAACAAATGAGATAATCTCGTTTCACCTCCATTGCTCAAATATCCCCCTCTTGGTCGGCGAGTGCGAGTGACGTCACTCCCCATACAATCCCGCCCCACAGTATAGACCCGCCCCTGACGCTGATTGACAGGTTTCTGTGTAACGTGTTGGAAATGCAATTGCAAATGGATTAGCGATTGCGTTTGAGTTTTGGCCGGCTTGACACGCGGCGCAGAGAAAGTGAAAAAACGAATGTGGTGATTTATTTTGCTGTTTAAATATGACAGGTTCATGACGTGTAAGACCTGGGAAATACAAATGCAAATGGACTTTGTTTTTTCATTTGAAATTTGGCAGTCAGTGTGCGCTCGCAAAGGCGAATCAGCAAACAGTATTGCAAAGTTTGCAATTGCATTTGGATTATGGCACAGTTTGTGCGTCCACATATGGGAAACGCAATTGCAAATGCAATTTGCAATTGCATTTGAATATTGTCCGCGATATCGCTCCATACAACAAACACACTGGTGGACCAGTTAAAAAAAAAAAAAAAAAAAGTTATACAGAAAACTTGTTTTCCCCCGAACGAAGGAGGCTTCAGACATCACACTGGTTCTATATGTCATCAGAAAACCCTAATGCACAAAGTTATCATACTTTAAAAACATGTAAATTGTACTGCTCCCGGAATATGGGAATGACGTTGCAAAAATGCAATAATCCTTATCCCAATTTATTTTAAATTATATACTCAGCAAAAAAAAGAAACGTCCCTTCTTCAGGACCGTGTATTTCAACAATAATGTTGTAAAAATCCAAATAACTTTACAGATCTTCATTGTAAAGGGTTTAAACAATGTTTTCCATGCATGTTCAATTAACCATAATCAATTAATTAACATGCACCTGTGGAATGGTCGTTAAGACCTTAACAGCTTACAGAAAGTAGGCATTTAAGGTCACAGTTGTAAAAACGCAGGACACTAAAGAGACTTGTCTACCGACTGTGAAAAACACCCAAAGAAAGATGCCCAGGGTCACTGCTCATCTGCGTGAACGTGCATTAGGCATGCTGCAGGGGGACATGAGGACTGCTGATGTGGCTATAGGGCAATAAATCGCCATGTCCGCACTGTGAGACGCCTAAGACGGCGCTACAGGGAGACAGGAAGGACAGCTGATCATCCTCGCAGTGGAAGACCACGTGTAACAACACCTGCACAGGATGGGTACATCCGAATATCACACCTGCGTGACAGGTACAGGATGGCCACAACGACTGCCCGAGTCACACCAGGAACACACAATCCCTCCATCTCACAGCAAGAACTGACAAATCTGGTCCAGTCCATGAGGAGGAGATGCACTGCAGTACTTCAAGCAGCTGGTGGCCACACCAGATACTGACTGCTACTGACTGATTTTGAGCCTCCCTTCATTCAGGGACACATTGGGAAACATTTTTACTTTATGTCTTATGGTGTTGACTCTTTTAGTGTTCATACAAATATTTACACATTAAGTTTACTGAAAGTAAAAACAGTTGAAAGTCCGAGGATGTTTCTTTTTTTTCTGAGTATATGTACACCACCGTTCAAAAGTTTGGGGTCACTTGCAAATTTCTTTGTTTTTGTTTAGTGATTTATTTTCTACATTCTACAATAATACTGGGGATTTCAAAACTATGGAAAAACACATATGGAATTAGGTAATTACACAACAACAACAAAAACGACAGTTAGTTGTTATTGTAAGACACAGAAGCCTTTCTGTAATAGTTCTTGCAAAAACAGTATTGTCAAGTGCATTTGCATTTTGCAAACGGTACATTTTCCACTTTTGAACGGTAGTGTGTGGTATATATATACACACATATACACACACTACCATTCAAAAGTTTGCGGTCACTTTCTAACTCCATGATGGTTCCTGATTTTTCTTTCTTTCTACATTGTAAAGTTTTGCTGAAGGTGTCCAAAAATGCATTAATCTCCTTTGAACAGTTGATATTGAGATGTTTCTGCTACTTCTGCTCTGTAAAGACTTCATAACGCCTCTAATCTGATTGGTAATTTTTCAGGCTGATAACTCTAAATGAACTTCTCGTCTGCAGCAGAGGTACGTAGGTTTTGGTCTCGTCCTCCTGGGACGGCCTTCATGAGTTTCATTATGGTGCTTGACGGATTTTGCAAATGCACTTGACAATACTGTTCTTGCAAGAACTATTACAGAAAGGCCGACCTCTGTGTCTTACAATAACAACTAACTGGTGTTTTTGTTGTTGTTACGTAATTACCTAATTCCATATGTGTTATTTTATAGTTTTGAAATCCACAGTATTGTTGTAGAATGTAGAAAATAAATCACTAAACAAAAACAAAAATTTGCAAGTGTTCTAAAACTTTTGAACGGTAGTGTGTGTGTGTCTGTGTGTGTGTGTGTGTGTGTATATATATATATACACACACACACACACACACAATATTGTTCAAAATAATAGCAGTACAATGGAAGACAACCATCAAAATGGATCGAAGAATAACCAGAATGGCAAAGGCTCAGCCACTGATCAGCTCCAGGATGATCAAAGATAGCCTGAAGTTACCTGTAAGTACTGTGACAGTTAGAAGATTTTCAACAAATCACCCGCAAAGTCCCTCTCTTAAAAAAAAAAAAAAAAGGCATGTGCAGAAGAGGTTATAATTTGCCAAAGAACACATCAACTGGCTTAAAGAGAAATGGAGGAACATTTTGTGGACTGATGAGAGTAAAATTTTTCTTTTTGGGTGCAAGGGCCACAGACAGTTTATGAGAAGACCCCAAACTCTGAATTCAAGCCACAGTACACAGTGAAGACAGTGAAGCATGGTGGTGAATCATGATATGGGCATGTTTCTCCTACTATGGGGTTGGGCCTATTTATTGTATACCAGGGATCATGGATCGGTTTGCATATGTCAAAATACTTGAAGAGGTCATGTTGATCATGCTGAAGAGGACAAGCCCTTGAAATGAGTGTTTCAACAAGACAATGACCCCAAACACACTAGTTAACGAGCAAAGTCTTGGTTCCAAACCAACAAAATTAATGTTTTGGAGTGGCCAGCCCAATCACCGGACCTTAATCCAATCGAGAACTTGTGGGGTGATATCAAAAATGCTGTTTCTGAAGCAAAACCAAGAAATGTAAATGAATTGTGGAATGTTGTTAAAGTGGAGTGGAAGAACAGCTGAAAGGTGCCATAAGTTGGTTGACTCCATGCCACACAGGTGTGGACGCAGTTATAAAAAACTGTGATCATACAACTAAATATTAGTTCAGTGATTCACAGGATTGCTAAATTCTAGAAACAAAAACGTTTGTACAAAATAGTTTTGAGTTTGTACAGTCAACGGCAGACACTGCTATTTTTTTTTTTTAACACACCCCTTTCACCTAATTGCCCAATTGCCTTAAGAGCGTGCATATCATGAATGCTGGGTCTTGTTTGTTTTCTGAGGATCTACTGCACCTACTGGTACTGTTTGCCATTTAGCAATAAAAAATATACTAAAAACCTGGATTATTCTGGTTAGTCACATTGTACTACTATTATTTTGAACAATAATGTATATACAATTTATTTTCTTTAAAAAAAGTTTTTTTTTTTTTTATAGCCTAGTTCTGAGGGCTGCCACCGCACTATTGCAAGTTGTGAATCAGAAATATGGAATAATGGAAATAAACCAGTAAATGAAATTACCACAAAAAGATGATGAAATCCTACACTCCTATATAGGTCAATGCAATGTTATACTGCATGTTGGTAACAGCAATGATTTTGCTAAGTAAACGCTAACTGCCACTTTTAAAAAAAATCTATCCAAAGAAAATATAATTTACCTTTAAGATCTCATACATGTAGAACCGGATGTCGTAGTCTGACAGTGTTTGATACAATTGCTGTGCAAAAATAAAGAACAAAGCTGGGTTCTTTTTTGCCTTAAACACATGACATTTATAACTAGGTTTTAAATGAACAGTTGTACCTTAAAGTCAGTGTTGTTAACATGTTCAAAAACCAGAGCAGGTGTTCGAGACTAAAAAAGGGGAAGGGAAAAAAAAAAAAAAAGTCAAGTAGCCGTAAAAACCATTATAGTCCTTATCCCAATTTATATTTCATAAGTTTTAAATTTCACTAATAAAATCTAAATATTCTAGTACTACCTATTCTTTTCATTTTACTCAGCAACACCTGTCCCATACAATAAACAAACAATGTCTTACCACTGGATCCTTGACAATGTCTAGGAGTGTGATGATGTTTGGGCCACCACGCAGATTCTCTAAAATCTTTATTTCTCGTTTTATTTTCTTCTTCTTTACTGGCTGTAGACAGAAAGAAAAAAAAAGACAGACAAAAATGAGTGCAAAACATTTCAATTCCGGTCACTGATTGTGGTGCACCAGTCATCCTGTCTCCAGTAAAGAGGGCTCAAAATAAAATCCTGGCTACATTAAGAGCGATGTGGCTAATCTCCACAAGCATTTATCACATAGCATGAAAGAAACCCCTCATCTCAACATGTTATCAAATGAATCTGGAGCCTTGTACTGTTGCAAGAATAAAGAGGAATTCTCTCATAAAGAAAGTCTCTTTCTCTTAATTTGGGTTTGTGCCGGACAGATTAAGTTACAAACCTTTTTTTTTTTGTATCCCACAATACAAACAAGATTCTTTGGCAAATAAACAGTGACCTGGAAAATGAAAGCTGCGATGACATGTAATGTAAGAGGTCTAGTCTGTTCAAGTATATTGTTTGTGTGGGGGAAAGGGGTAGCTCAGCAAGTTGTTGTACTGATTGGAGGAGCCCAGGTTCAAACCCCAGCACCATGAAGTTGCTATTGTTGGGCCCTTGAGCAAGACCCTTAATCCTCAAATGCTCACATCTCATATATATTGAGATAAAATAAAGTAGCTTTGAATAATGGCATCTGCCAGATGCCATAAATGTCAAAATAATAATTATAGTAAAATGACAAACTCTAACTCCAGTTTCTCCGTCCTTCCAATCCACAAATCCATTGCTTATGTCAAAATTAATACACATCAATAATATGTAATCCAGTTATTTAACATATCTGCTCAGTATAGATTTATTTGGCTTGTATTTCATAATCACAATGAATATATAATCATGTAAATTACTTTAATGTTTAAACAACTATTCAAATGTTTGATATTATTTGCATAAAATAATGACCCTCAAAAAACAAAAAACTTAAATATTTAAGTAAATAAAATATTTAAGAAAAACACATGTAAAAAGGTCACCAGAAACTTTTTAATCAAAGCACAGTTCACAGCAGTTTGAACGATGACTATGATTTCTACACTCTTCACGTAAACTAAACATAATTAAACAGAGGGCCAGACAAATAAACAAACAGCCTAATATACTTACTTTGAGTATTTTAACAACTACTTTCTCATTGTTTGTGATATTTATAGCTTCAAAAACTTCACTGTATTTTCCGCGTCCCAATTTACGTACAAGCTGGTAATCATCTTGGTTCCTTTAAAAACAAACACAGAAATCCGTGTTAATAATATAAGTTTACTGCAACTACATACATAAAAATAATGATAAACAAACAAACAAATTAATAGTAATACACAGGTTTTACAGTGAGCATGGGGTGACAGTGTGGTTATTGTAAAACCCAGTATGTATGTAACTGCATGGATATTGTGAGTATACATGAATAAAAGTAGACCCTTTACAGATTCAAATGATGTACTTCACTTGTGTATGATCAAACATGACAGAGCATTTTAAACTCTTTTCACAGTTACCAGAAAAAAATGCAGTTTTTGCCGCTGCTGGCAAGTCAGACTCCTAAGGGTTAAACACCTGCCAAGCTTCAAAGTTATCATGAAAGATTAGCTTTAATCTTGAGGCAGGATCACTATAATGCCAAACAGACTACAAAACTGACAATTTATGTTGCCTTGAACAGAGGAAGGGTGGGAGTCTGTAGCTCTATTAGTGCTACTACAACTACTGTACAAGCAGACATAATGGCAAGACACACTCAGTTAAAGTAATGATGGAGTGACTTTTCTCTTTAAGAAATGAAGGTCAGTCAATCTGTAAAAAGAACTTTGAATGTATCCTCAAGTGCAGTCGCCAAAAACTATCAAATGTTGTGCTCAAACTTGCTATCATGAAGACCGTCCCAGGGAAAGGAAGACCGAGAGCTACCTCTGCTGCAGAGGATAAGTTTATTAGAATGATCAGCGGCAGAAACCGCAGATTTACAGCACCACATAAATGCTTCTTGGAGTTCCAGCGGCAAAAATTTCAACATCCACTGTTCAGAGGAGACTGCGTGGGTCAGGCCTTCAAGGTCGAATTGTGGCAAAGAAACTATTACTTCAGAAGAACAACAAGCAGTAGAGACTAACCTGGGCCAAGAAAGTCAAGCAATGTACATTAGATCAGTGGAAAATTGTCCTTTGGTTTGAGGAGTTCAAATGTGAGATTTTCGCTTTTTTTTTTTTTTTTTTTTAATTTTGGTGAAATTTTTAACCGCCCTGTCTTTGGTTAAATGTAGAGATAGTGAACAGACAGTTCCCGGTTGTGTGGTTCCCACTGTGAAGCAATGATGAGGAGGTGTGATGGTGCTTTGTTGGTGAAATTTAGTCAAAATCGAGATCACACTTAACCAGCACGGCTACAACAGCATTTTGCAGTGACATGCCTTCCCATATACAGTGGGTGCACAGGCAGTATGAGAATCAGAATCAGAATCAGAAAGAGTTTTATTGCCAAGTACGCTTGCACGTACAAGGAATTTGTTTTAGTGCCGGAGCTTCCAGAACAAAAAATACAAATGACAAGACAAAAACAGCATGACGCAAAAAAAAAAAAAAAAATTTTTTAAATGGTTGACATCAAATGGAGTACGATGTGAGATACTTTTAAATAAGTTACATCAATATCTGAAGTCTGTGGTATTATACAGTATATTGCACAGTGTACACAATATTGCACATATATTTATTGACCGTTAGAATGATGTTTATCTGTTAAGGAGGTAGATTGCCTGGGGGAAAAAACTGTTCTTATGCCTGACTGTCCTGGTGTTCGGTGCTCTGTAGCGTCGACCCGATGGCAAAAGTTCAAAAAGAAGGTGGCTTGGGTGTGAGGGGTCCAAAGTGATATTCCGTGCCCTTTTCTTCACTCTGGATATATACAGTTCTTGCAGCGTGGGCAGGGGAGTGCCAATAATTCTTTCAGCAGTCCGAACCGTCCTTTGTAGTCTTCTGATGTCTGCTTTCGTAGCTGAGCCAAACCAGACAGTTATTGAAGTGCACAGGACGGATTCAATGACGGCTGAGTAGAACTGTGTGAGCAGCTCCTGTGGCAGGTTGAATTTCTTCAGCTGGCGAAGGAAATACAACCTCTGGTGGGCCTTTTTAACAATGGAGTCAATGTGAATGTCCCACTTCAGGTCCTGAGAGATGGTCGTGCCCAGGAACCGGAATGACTCCACTGCCGTCACAGTGCTGTTCATGATGGTGAGTGGGGGAAGTGCAGGTGGGTTTCTCCTGAAGTCCACGATCATCTCCACTGTTTTGAGCGTGTTTAGCTCCAGGTTGTTGTGACTGCACCAGACAGCCAACTGCTTGACCTCCCTTCTGTATGCAGACTCGTCACCGTCCTGGATGAGGCCGATGATTGTAGTGTCATCTGCAAATTTCAGGAGCTTGACAGTGGGGTCTGTGGAGGTGCAGTCGTTGGTGTAGATGGAGAAGAGCAGTGGGGAGAGAACGCATCCCTGAGGGGCTCCAGTATTGGTGGTGTGACTGTTGGACATGAATTTTCCCAGTTTCACTAGCTGCTGCCTGTCTGTCAGAAAGCTGGTGATCCAGTGACAGATAGAGCTAGGAACAGAGAGCTGGTTTGATTTGGTATGCGACTTCTACCGTCGCCGGTGTATGGCGTGTATGGCGTCAGCATTTGGGTTTGTGCGTTTGCTGGCTTTTACCGCTGAGTGGCGCTATATAACTATAGACTGACGCCTCAGGCATCAGTTCGTTCTCTCCAGGCTTAATGAGGCGCAGGTCGTCCACAGCTGCACGTCATTGCAGATAAAATAAAGTGAAACATTGTAAATAAACGAATTCATAATCACAGTAGTAACATTACAGTACAAATTTATAATTAAAATTAAATTCAGTTTTTTAGGATCGAATTTAAGCAACGTAAACATTGTAAACTGTTTAATTACAGTAGAAAGGCTACACGTGTAGGGTCTTGTGTCATCTTATATTTTGTGTTCTTTATTTTTAGCTTTTATAAGACTCTACTTTTATTTAGGTGCACACACAATGACGAAAAAACTTTATGATTTTGTTAAATAAATAAAGTAAACGGGGTTCTGTATTGATTTTGGTGAACTTGAGCGCGTCAGAAAATGAACCCAAACTCCGTGTATACTCGCCGCACAGACGTGAAAAATATATACTTATAGAAAGAGAAATATCTGCTTTAATATAAACTAATGAAAAAAAAATATTAGATTATGTAATTCGTATGAGAAGTGAATTACTGTATAGGCGCGCTCACTGACGACGAGATGACATGATCAGCACAGCCGTAACCAAAGGAATCACTAACTTAATGAATTATTAAAATGGTCAGAGTGAGTTTCCTGGCTTTTTAACAAATATTTGAAGTAGATAACAGTAGCCCACATTTATAAAAGCATTTTTATTTATATAAAACTATAAATAAAAAAAATAATAATAATCCGGCATTTATTATTAGGTGTGCCCGCTGCCAAAGTTCTTCAGTAACAAACCTATAAAACATGTACATCTGTATGAATAAATTGTTTAAATGTGATCAGTGATTTATGTAAATGACTCAGTTTAGATGTAAGTAAATGCTCCTGTAAATGTGTTTGCTGAAAGAGATATCTAATCTCTCATATCGGCGCACGCGTTCATCTGACTTTAGATCAAAACTCTGCAAGGTTAAACAGCGCACACATTTAACGTACATTGACTAAAAGGTTTATTCACAAGCATCAAAAATCCTCCCGATATGAGCCGACACGAGCAGATTTGTTTCAGTCAGAATATTTATCAATCATAAAGAGAGGCGACATAGTTGCTGATTAAACACTGGATTTTTTAAAAAGTGAAAGCGCGCGATGTGAGCAGCTTTCAGATTTTAAATTTACACAAATTTAAGAAGAGGCCTGAAGCAAGATCCAAGATCCTCCCCAGTTTGCTGAAACCATGAACAGTGGTGATTTTAGTTTCTCCGAGTGTATAGGTGAGAACAGCTATTCACACTTGCAAATACTGTAATACACCTCATGTGTCTGAGATGGCAAAGCACACACAGTAACATGGCAAGAACAACAACCCCGTACTGTAATTAGAAAAAATATATACTTATAGAAAGAGAAATATCTGCTTTAATATAAACTAATGAAAAAAATTATTAGATTATGTAATTCGTATGAGAAGTGAATTATAGGCGCGCTCACTGCTGCGGAGACGACGAGGAATCACTAATTTATCAATGAATTATTAAAATGGTCAGAGTGAGTTTCCTGGCTGTTTTAACAAATATTTGAAGTAGATAACAGTAGCCCACATTTATAAAAGCATTTTTATTTATATAAAACTATAAATAAAAAAAAATAATAATAATCCGGCATTTATGTATATATATAGGTGTGCTAATAACCGTAATGAACCGCTGCCACAGTTCTTCAGTAACAAACCTATAAAACATGTACATCTGTATGAATAAATTGTTTAAATGTGATCAGTGATTTATGTAAATGACTCAGTTTAGATGTAAGTAAATGCTCCTTGCTATAGGGACTGACATCGGCGTGCTGAAAGATCTAATCTCTCATATCGGGGCGCTCGTTCATCTGACTTTAGATCAAAACTCGGCAAAGTTATAGAGCGCACACGTGGGATCATGCAAACGTTTCCCCTTCTACTCTCCTCTTTCATAAAAAATGAACAATCCGACACGAGCAGATTTGTTTCAGTCAGAATATTTATCAATCATAAAGAGAGGCGACATATACTTGCTGATTAAACACTGCATTTTTTAAGTGAAAGCGCGCGATGTGAGCAGCTTTAATTATTGATAATTAAATCATTATTAAATGGTGGACATAAAAAGCAAAAAGAATAATAATATTATTTTGATTATTATCATCATGTTCTTTTGCTGTTTGAGCGTCTGTGGATTCCAAAATTTACATTTTTACCGTTTTTTAATCACTGAAATGGAAGATACTGTACTGTAGAAAGGTTCCTTATCATAACGTGCCTTGTATTGTTTTTTTAATCGCTCGATATACGACCCATCATTTTTAATGCTATTTTACAAAGGGTAAATACACATGGAATAATTTTATTTGGTTTGTTTATTTATAAATAAAATTAAAAGTAATTAAAAACAGTGTAGAGTGATTAATAACACTACATCTCATTCTAAAAATCTCATTCTTGCTCATTCTAGTTTCTCCGAGTGTATACTGTAGGTGAGAACAGCTATTCACAGGTTATTTGCATTTGTACAGTACAGTATGTGTCTGACTTCGCAAAGCACACCTGTAAAACCTGTTTAAATTTAAATGCTCCTCGCTGCGCTGTTTGGGGGAGGGGCACGCTAATGACGATTTGGTCAGCTGTGTGAACGCTCGCCCTTTAGATGTTGCGCGCGCACTACATGGCAAAAATATGTTAGTATATCATGACTGAAATCATGACTGAAATATATGTTAGTATATCATGACTGAAAAAAGGTTATGTAATTTGTATAAAACGTGGATTACTACAGCGCATCCATTCACAGCCGAAACCAAAGACATCAACGGCTCTGCCTATTCAGAGGCTCTGCCTATTCAGTAAAGAAAAACACTACTGTTATTATTTCAATTCATACTGTACAGCTGTAATATTGGCAGGGATATTATGCCAATATTAAATATTATATACGATATTAAATTTCAAGCCCTGGTCAACAGAATTCTGTGAAGGAAGGAAACAGACAGAGGCAGAGATTGGTAGCCTTCGGAGTGAGTTGGGAGTTTGCAAGGCAGAGAAGGATGCTCTTCGGAGTGAGTTGCGAGTTTGATGAGACGGCATAAATATTTAATACAGCAAATTAAATATTTTGGTTTATATTATATGGTTAATGTATTTTGGTTTATATTGCAAACGAATAACGAATCAAAAGCCTGTGATTATATTGCATAAATATTATTTTGTACAGACAAATATCTGAAAAAAAAAGTTTTTTTTTACGACAAATCTCTCAAAAATAGTAAGATGTATTTTGGTTTTATACTGCAAACGAAAAATGAATCCAGAGCCTGTAATTATATTGCATAACTATTATTTTGCACAAATACTGTAAATCTCTGAATAAAACAATGATATTTTATTCACAAATGTAAGACAATATATTTTGGTTCAGTGCCAGATAACAACTAAGTATTGTCGAAATAATTTTTTTAAAGCCCTAGTGCTGTTGTTTGTGCTGTTTTCTTTAATAATAACACTAAACAGATAAAAACAGAGAGTCTGTCTAAACAAAATAAAACCAATGTTTTTTATATTTATAGTTTATGTTTGTTGGATGTGTAAATTATCATAATTGTAGTATTACTTCGCTACAAGATATTGTTTTGACTTTATTATGACTTAAGCTCTGAATATATTTAAAAACCAATACGACGGAAAATGTCAATTTGCGCCACCTGGCGGTCATTTCACGAATTATTTTGAAATGCTCCTGGTTTATTTTTGCCGCTGCCGCTTTCCACGGTGGTGAGTGCGACGGTAATGAGCAGTCTGGTTGTCACACCACTGTAGTTTGCACTATCAAACAGGACAGCGATCACAAACACATCTATAGATTATGTAACAGCTATTCGTCCAAGAAGGAGAGTGATGGAGTGCTGCACCAGATGATCTGGCCTCCATAATCACCTGCTCTAAATCAAACAGATGGTTTGAGATAAGTTGGACAAGAGAGTGAATGAAAAGCAGCCAACAAAAACTTAACATCTCTGTGAACTCACCTGATTGTTGGTAAACTATTACAGAATGTGGAAATATGTCAATAAAAAATTTTAAATATGGTTACTTCAAGGAATTATTCCTTAAAACATATTCTTGGTTATTTGACATTTTTTAACTAAATAATTCCAAATTTGTTGTTTCAAAATCTGAAATATTAATATACAATGTAAAAAAACATTAAATAAGAAGGTGTCCAAACTTTTGATGGTTACTGTATATAAAAATAATATATTAGAATGTCAGGTAATTTTGAAGCTTTAAAATACCTGTGTTCTAGACATTGTGTTAAGGAGCAAAAAAAAAAAAAAACTCCCAATCAAAAGAATTAAATGTGGCAGGTTGGGATGATCCATTTTTGTAATATCAAAGCTGTCAAAAGTTACACATGTAGGATTTACAGAAATATTTCAAATTCAAATTTTCAAATTCAAATTTTATTTGTCACATACACAGTCATACACAGTACGATATGCAGTGAAATGCTTAGACAACTGCTCGTGACCTTAAAATAAAAGACTATGAATTGGAATAGGAAATAAATAAAGTAGAGGGTACATTTTACTAGGAAAAAAAAAAAGAAAAATATAAAAATTAAAGTCAAGATAAAATAACTGTACAACAATACACAATATAGAAAATAGAAAATATATGAAGAATACATGAACAATAAGAGCCGCTGTACGAGTAGGAAAAGTATGGTAATGTCCAGGGTTGTGCAATCCACATGTTTAAAGTGTCTTGTGCAGTGTGAATATGCTTAAAGTGATTTATTTAAAGTGACTTTGTGATAGTGATCTGAGTGGTTTGATGACCACGAAGTGTAGTTGTGCAGTGGTCACTAGTGTAGACGAATGTCTAGAATGTCCAGAGTGTGTGTAAAAACCATATGTGTAGGGTTGTGTACCGAACACCGGTGCCAAGACGGCACCGGTACCTATAGAACCGGTATGTACCGGACCGAAACAGAATGCGAATTTCGGTGCCTCATTTCGGTGCCACTTAAATGCCTGAACTGTCGATTGAAATATTTGTTGTCTAGATTCATATATTTTTTTAGATTAACAGTTTATTATATTAAATTAAAGAAATTAAAAGCACAAATCATCCGGAAATGAGAGACCATCCGAGATGCGCGTGAATGCAGCAACTAGAGTTACACTCGCTCTGACGGCAGCAGGCGGTCTACCGATAGCTTAGCATGCTTGTAAGAGCCATATCGTACTTGTTATGAATTTGTTGGTGTGTTTATTTTATTTTATTTGTTGTTATTTCATTTATTCTATTCATTAGTAAAGCATTAAGCACTAAGTTTGTTACATAAGCCATAAGCTTTAAATTTCTAAGTTATGCATCCATTTTGACAATCGTAGGTTGGTCTGTGATGTCATTCTACTATTACATGCATTTGTGTGACTGTCATATGAAAGAGAGTTCAGTTTAGATGCGGAAGGCTACGGAAACCAGCTTTTGACCGTGAGCTCCCGTAAGCTGGAAATGTAAGATACAACAACTATGTTGTTGTAACCGTAAGCTCCCGTAAGTAGAGATATACAACAAGAGTGTTGTTATATACGTAAGCTAAGACTGTAATTTACAAGATACAGCAAATAGGTTGTTGCAAGATGCAGCAACTGGTGTCTGTAATCACAGTGGATTTACTCAAGACGACTGTATGAAGTGTTGATTCTTTGATGCTGACAAAATAAACTACAAGAGACAAAGAGATCATACTTCTGTCGTGTGAGTGAAACTTTAAGACAAAGCTACGCGTCAAAACTGGTGAAATAATATGACCGCATCTACAATGCTAAATTAAACAACTTTCGTTAAAATGCCTAAAACTAAACGGTCGAAAGTGTGGCTGTATTTCACAAGAAAGGATTCCGGCACCGCGACGTGCAGCAAATGTTTCACAGGAGTTGCGTGTAAAGGCGGAAACACGTCAAATCTAATGAAACATTCGAGGGCAGACGGCATAAAGTTAAAAGCAGAGGGAGGCACCGTGTTTTCTTGTGGACAACAGCTGGCACTATCAGTGTGGACGACCCCAGTCCCAGTCATACCAACCGTAGCAAAAAGGAGTCACCGATTATGATGACAACAGCAGACTTTCCGCAGGTTAGTAGTAGGATAATGTAATGTTAATAGCAAAATGTTAATCTTGCATTCATGCTAACAAATAGACAAACGATTTGTAAAATACTAATGTAACATGGATTCTGTTTATAATTATGGCTTTCCAGCCTGTACTAGTAGTACTACAACAATGACCCCATTTACCATTGCAAAGAAGGCTATACATGTCCTGTGCAGAGCAATAAGTCAGGAAAGGAGTCGTATTTTGACAGAAAAGGCAAATATGGTGAAATTTCTGCAAAAGAATTGCTAAAATTTGAAGCTTACATATTCATATATACTTTAAACTTTTAATATATTGTACAATTTTAAGCATAAAATTTTTTGTTTAATAAAAATTAATTCTTGAGTCATCCACCATAATTTTGTGGCTTAAAAGTATCGGTTCAGGCACCGGTACCGTTTTCAAAGTATCGATTTGGCACCGGTATCGAAAAAAACCCAAACGATACCCAACCCTACATTTGTGTGGGTCAGTACTGTGTGGTGGTGTGATTGAGAGACCGTATCGCCTGTGGGAAGAAGCTCCTCCTCAGTCTCTCTGTGTTGGCCTTCAGGGAGCAGAATCGCTTTCCTGACCTCAACAGAGAGAACAGTACATTGTTGGGATGGCTGAGGTCCTTCACGATCTTCCTGGCCTTGGTCCAGCACCTCCTGCTGTAGATCGAGTGCAGGTCAGGGAGCTCGGTGCGGATGATGCGCTCAGCTGATCGCATCACCCTCTGTAGAGCTCGTCTGTCCTGCATGGTGCTGTTCCCGAACCAGGTTGAGATGTTTCCCGTCAGGATGCTCTCTATGGTGCAGGAGTAAAAGTTCCTGAGCACCTTGGAGGGCAGTCGGAAGTCTCTCAAGCGCCTGAGGTGGTAGAGACGTGTTGATGTGACAGGAAGATGATAGGTCCTGCGTGATGTGAACCCCGAGGTATTTGAAGCTGTCTACTCTCTCCACTGGGCTCTCATTGATGATGGGGGTCTGGTAGTTCCTCTCCAGCTTAGTGCTGAAGTACAATATCAACTCCTTTGTCTTATTGACGTTTTGAAGGAGGTTGTTCCTCTGGCACCAGTTCTCCAGAATCCTAATCTCCTTCAGGTAGGCCGTCTCGTTGTTATCAGAGATCAGGCCCACCACAACCGTGTCGTTAGCAAACTTAATGATGGTGGTGGAGCTGGTAGTGGCCACACAGTCATATGTGTACAAAGAGCACAGCAGGGGGCTCAGAACACACCCCTGGGGGGCTCCAGTGCTGAGAGTTGTGGAGGCTGACACATGTCCGCCCATCCTTACTGCCTGTGGTCTGCCCGTGAGGAAGTTGGAGTTCCACTGACACATAGATGAGCTGAGTCCCAGGTGCTCCAGCTTGGTGGTGAGTGTGGAAGGAATTATGGTATTAAATGCAGAGCTGTAGTCGATGAAGAGCATTTTAACATAATTCCCCCTTCTAGAGTCCAATTGAGTAAGTGATGTGTGGAGGAGATGAGAGATGGCATCGTCAGTAGAGCGATTTGGACGGTAAGCGAACTGTAGAGGGTCCAGTGTGTCTGGTAGAGATGAAATGATGAAGTCCTTGACCAGGCGTTCAAAGCACTTCATCACTACTGAGGTGAGGGCTACAGGGCGGTAGTCATTGAGAGAAGCAGGATGTGGTTTCTTCGGGACAGGAACAACGATAGACTCTTTGAAGCATGTGGGGATCACCGATTGAGATAAGATGTTGAATATCTCAGTGAACACAGGTGCTAGCTGGTCTGCGCAGGCTCTGAGAATATGGCCTGAGATGCCATCTGGTCCTGATGCTTTCCTGGTGTTCACTCTCCTGAAGGCTCTCCTCACATCGTGCTCGGTGATGATGAGCGCGTTCCCTGTGCTGGCAGTGTCTTCCTGTCTGCAGCCGTTAGCTCCGCTAGCATTAGCATCGATAGCGTCTTTAGCTGCAGCCTTGAAGCGAGCATAGAAGGTGTTCAGCTCGTCTGCCAGAGTCGCGTCCGCGTTCGTCATACCGGATGTTGGTGCTTTATAATCTGTGATTGTTCTTAGTCCCTGCCACAGGCTCCTAGAGTCACTCTGTTGGAGCTGTGACTCTAGCTTTCTCCCATATTCTTCGCCTCTTTCACCGCATTCCGGACATTGTATGACGCAGCCTTGTATGGTTCCATGTCCCCCGACGCAAGTCCCGTGTTGTAAGCAGCGGTGCGAGATCTCAGAGCGTCGCGGATGGTTTTATCCACCCACGGCTTCTGGTTGGGAAACGTTCTGATAAGTCTTTTTCTCCATGGAATCATCCGCTAGCTTCCCGATAAATCCCACAACCGCTTCCGTAAACACGCTGACGTCATCATCGGAGCTGTTTCTGAACATGTCCCAGTCTGCGTCAGAGTGCGTCCTGCAACACGGCCACCGATTGGTCCGTCCAGCACGCGACCTCCCTCTGAACCGGAACTTCCTGTTTCAGCCTTTGTTTGTATTTTGGCATGAGGAAGATGGCGGCGTGGTCGGATTTACCAAACGCTGGACGAGATTGTGCCTTGTAGCCATGCTTGACCGTTGTACAACAATGATCTAGTGTTCTTTCACCCCTGGTGCGGCAGGTGATATGCTGATGACAGTTCGGCGCTACGCGTTTGAGGTTGGTACTATTAAAGTCCCCCGCCACAATGAACGCAACGTCCCGGTGTTCTGTCTGGTGCTGTGTGAGTGCCTCATGCCGCTCGCATAAGGCAGTGTCAGTGTCCGCTTGTGGTGGAATATAAACGGCGCTGATTATGACCGAAGTGAACTCCCGGGGTAGATAAAAAGGACGACACATGATGGACAGTAGTTCCAGATTTGGTGTGCAGGAGCGTGTAAGAGGAACAACGCTCGCGCTGTTGCACCAGCTGTTGTTCACCATCAAACACACGCCGCCTCCACTTGACTTGCCCGAGTCCCTCGTCCTGTCCATGCGGTGAACCGAGAAGAACTCGGCTGGTTGTATGCCGTGGTCTGGCATATAAAGGAATACAAAGGAATTTCTTTGTAATAATTTGACTATATCAAGTTTAGTCACATTTCCTTGCTTTCTGAAATGGGTTCAAAGCAAGATCAATAACAAGATAGCATGAACACCAAGGCAACTGATTTAGCCCATTGTACTAGGGCTGCACGATATTAGGAAAATATGCGATATGCGAGATGTTGTTGAATATTGCGATAACGATATGTCTAGCGATATAACATTTCCCTAGAGAAATAAATTTATTATTATTATTGCCTAGTAAATCATTTACATGTAATGATCATACTAAAATAAACAGGTAATAGATATTCGTCTGATGTAATTAAATCTAATTCAGGCTAAAAAGAAACTATATGTCAAGGAAGTTGCAAATATTTAGACTTCAAAACACTATGAATGACTTAAAACTCTAAGCAGATATTCTGATTTCTGGTTTGCTGTTACTATAGACCTGACAACACAATATGAATTACTTTCAAACATTACTTTTTATTTACGTGTAACCATACACTCATCAATAGTGTCTTAAAACAAGAGCATCTTTTATATTTCCTTTGGCTTGCCTGTTTTTTTTTTTATAAAAATAAATATTATTAAACAAAAAAAAAAAAAAAAAAAAAAAATACTATTTGTCACTCACTCACCTAGTGCGACCGGCACTAGGACCCGGAAGTAGTACGGTCACAACACAGGAAGGAAAACAAGATGGCGCATCGCATCGCTCAGTCATCGAGTTCGCCCATGTCGGTCCAGATTGTTCGTCTGCCATTTCGTGAGTACTCACTTTCTTGGGTTTACTTTCGAGTCGAGTGTGTGTTTATAGGACGCGGGTTAAATTTGAGTTTTTCCCTTGCTCCCCTTCTGTGAGAGTCCTGAGACTAAATCGTGTGGTTAACCTGTCTACTCGCTTGCTTCCGCGTTTGGGTTTACCATCCACGCTACAAAGGGCTAACCGTTTATCGCCAAGTCTTCTGATCATCCCGGGTTAGTTCGCGACAGAATTAAGTATAAGGTTATAAGTATAAAGATATAAGCGGGTATAAAGATAGTAAGGGTCCATCTGATTGGTCAAATTTGGACACACAAATGCTTGGCACAAATACAATTTCATTTATCGCAACTCTCTGCGATACAGATATCGCATATACCATTATCGCGATAATGATAATTTTTCAATATATCGCGCAGCCCTACACTGTACTATATTTTTGTTACCACTAATAAGTACCAACAGGCTCACCCCCACTCCACAACATGTGACTCATAGTCCCAGTACTCCCGAGGTCTCTGTGTGTTGGCATCTGGGTAAACCCGGGATCGGCTGGTCACTGGGCCAGACATCATCAGAATGTGATGCTGTTTCTATCAGACCTATAAGAGGTGAAAAGATATACAAGTTAAGATTCAGTAATTAACACCTTGTCGTAGAAAACCACGTCAAACATATATGAACCTAGACAAATGAACATGAAAAACTCAATAAATTGTTAGAATTTTTCCTCGCCACAGCCTGATGAATTGAATTAAGGCACTGAAGCATAAGGGAGACGTTCATGATGGGTTCATAAAATACCCAGAGGAAACCCACCAAGCACATGGAGAACATGCCAGAGGCGGAAAATTCACATTATCTATAATGTTTTACACTTTGCTGCTTGAATATTTAACCACTGAGTATTGAGCTGTCTTGGGTACAGCAGCCATCTGATGATGTGAAGATTCCCAATTCAATTCTGGCAGTAATACATCTTTATTTATTTATTAAGGCATAGTGTTGCACATGAATAGCCAAAAGGTGAGAAGAATACACAATGGAGGTAGTGCACAGTCCTTACGAGTTACTTAGATTTATTTTATATTTCCACATATTCTGCTTTAGAATATCAATTCCATTGTACACTAGGGTGTACAATCCCTTGTCTCACACACCAAGTAGTGCCCTTGATCAGTGGTTTTATGATGTGCTGATTAGAATCACTTTAAAAGCATAACCGATAAACCACTCCTTGTATCCGGTCCTCAGTGATTACCTTAAATATGTCGTTAAGTTGTCATCAAAAACACAGCATCCCCAGAAGAGGCGAAAAGAGTCAAATACCATAGACAGATGGTCTACTGTTAAAATTGTCATTCCAGAAATTCCAGGATCTTGATTTCCAACTAGCTTGGAGGACAAGTAGTCTCTTCAATTTCAAAGCTAAATTTGATATCACACGCTGTGGCCAAAAACAGTGCAAGCCAAAAATCCTGAACCAACCGAAGAAAATTAGTTTTAAATAGAGATGTTCCGATACCATTTTTTCCCTCCCGATACCGATTCGGCCGATACCGAGTACCGATCCGATACCTGGGTGTGTATCTGTACTGTGTATGTGTGTGTGTGTGTGTGTGTGTGTGTATTTATATATATATATATATATATATATCTATCACACACACACTCACAGTAGAGATACAATATTTATATACATATATACACATTTTATATATATATATACACACACACACACACACACACCTATCTCATATATATATATATATATATATATATATATATATATATATATATATATATATATATATAATTTCTTTTTTAAGTAAAATACTACTAGCCCTGTGTAACGAGTTCGACCCTAAGTGCACGGGCGTCACCATGAAACACGGACACGAGGTGAGGTCTTACAGGAAAAAGGGTAATTTATTTAGAACAATGGGGAAGGAAAGGGTTAAAGGCTCTCTGCGGTCTTTTCCGCTTTGGCAGCAGGGATGCGAAGGCGGGCTCTACGCGGAAGTGAAGGTGCCGCAGGAGCTCGCGCAGCTCGTTCACGCGCTCCTCCCGCGGAGATCAAAGGCGCTCACCTTTTTAAAGTCTCTGGGGCGCATCACATCGCCCCCCTCTTGTGCCACTGTCTCTCAAAATCCACCACGTCGCAAAGTCCAGCTTCCCAACAGTCAGACCCCGAGCTACACTCCCCGCTGTGTTTTATAGCGCCGCTAGCTCATGGGCCGTTGCCTGATTCTGCGGCCTTGCTACTTCACATACCTAAAGGGTGGGGAGGCCGCCTAACTAGTGAGCGAGGAGCGATATCAATTTGGGCGCACGCCCATCACAGGCGCATGCCGTGACACTCTGTAAGTAAGCTAAGCTAGCGGGCATAAATAGGTTATGTTTAGGAAAATGGTATCAGATCGGTACGTGGACTCAAGTACTCGCCGATTCCGATGCCAGCTTTTTTTGTGGTATCGGCAGCATTTCCGATACCAGTATCGGAATCGGAACAACCCTAGTTTTAAATAACCACATGTGAACATAAAGTCATGAAGTTAAGTCAATATTGAGGGAGAGACAGACCGAGCCAAATATCACACATCTCAAACTAAAATCCTCAAACATCTGAAGAGCAAACTGTTCCGTCTCAAGTCCTTATTGCAATCTGTATTATGGCATTATAGCATCCAACAGTAGGGCTGCACTATATTAGGAAAATATGCGATATTGTTGTTGAATATTGCGATAACGATATTTCTTGCGATATAACATTTCCCTAGAGCAGTGGTTCTCAAACTTTTTCTGTCATTCCCCACTTAAGGGGGTGTGCGAATTTTCAAGCCCCACCTGTCAACAAAATAATAACGAAATCGGCCAAGTTTACTGTTTATTGAAATATCAATTCCTAAACCAATACGATCAAACACCACCAATTTAAAAAAAGATAAAATACACGTGAAATTGTTACAAGGCTTAGGTTGTCACTTATCTTTGCATAATTGACCCCATGTTTATTAGCTGCTCAGCAATCGTTTGTAGTTTTTTTTGCACTGGCCAATTCTGTATGCAACTTTGAATGAAGCCATTTGTGCTTTGCTGTCCACTGATTCAGATTTTACCATGCGATTCTCCTGCTGTCTGTATTCTGCCACCTTTCTTTCAAAGACGTCCAGTGGCTTATTAACGTGACTGGAGTGTGTTGTCTCTAAGTGTCTTCCTTATTTGTTGGGTCTCATGCGGTCTGCTGCCAGCAGTTTAAGACACAAAACACACACGGGTCTCTCTTCTGCCCCCACCATCACCACCATGAATCCAAGCTCAAGATAGACTTCATTAGTGGTGGGTGATATAACCAAAATCTTCTATCACGGTAGAAGCAATTTTCTAACTCAATAACGATATATATCACAATATAGCAATTTGTATCTGAAAATGCATAAATAAAAATGAAAACACAAAGAAACTGTTTTACATAATTTCATTTTTTAAATGTAATTTTATTTAAACTGTGAATTGCTGAGGTTTGCCGCATTTTTTTTACTTTGGCCATATTCGATTTGGATTTCAGATGATAGAAAAGGTTTGACGTGTTTCCACCACTTATTAAAACACTGCACTTGCGTACCTCACAAATCACGTTCGTCTCATTCGTATCACTTTTCTTATACCCAAACCAATTCCACACCACAGACGATGCACATTTTTTCTTTACAATCTCCTCGTTGTTGGTTTCGTCACATGGTTTATTTGATTGTATTTTGATGGTCGGCGCGGTTTATTTCTGTCAGAGTCGCGCAGTGCTGCCCAGTGGGTCGTGCAGGTTTGTGATTCGAGCAGCGCAGCTCAAGTTTGTCCGACGTTAAACCATTATTGTTCCACTATGGTTCCACTTTTTCTCCCGGCCCCCAACTGATGTTATTTTAAATATACTTGTATTAATGATCCATTTATTTGTGTGTGATTGTGTTTAGTTTTGAGCGTACGCTCTTCATTATCAATAAAGAAAAGCATGAATTAGAACAGGTACTTTCCTGTTTTTCCTCCCGTTCATTGCGCCCCACCTGTCATGTCTGTATTCCCCACTAGTGGTGCGCGCCCCACACTTTGAGAACCACTGCCCTAGAGAAATGCATTTTTATTATTACTGCCTATTTTTTTTATTATTTATTTATATGTAATGATACTAAAATAAACAGGTAATAGACATTCGTCTGATGTAATTAAATCTAATTCAGGCTAAAAAGAAACTATATGTGAAGGAAGTTGCAAATATTTAGACTTCAAAACACTATGAATGACTTAAACCCCTCAGCAGATATTCTGACTTCTGGTTTGCTGTTACTATAAACCTGCCAACACAATATGAATTACCTTCAAACATTACTTTTTATTTACATGTAACCGTGTAACACTCATCAATAGTGTCTTAAAACAAGAGCATCTTTTAAACTAAATATTCTCTTTGGCTTGCCTGGTTTTTTTTTTAAATAAAAAGAAATATTATTAAACAAAAATTTAATTTAAAAAATACTATTTGTCACACACACATACACACACATACATACACACACATACACACATATACACACACACACACACGCTCCGCGACCGGCACTAGGACCCGGAAGTAATGCAAGCACGAACCAGGAAATATACAGTGGTGTGAAAAACTATTTGCCCCCCTCCTGATTTCTTATTCTTTTGCATGTTTGTAACACTTAAATGTTTCTGCTCATCAAAAACCGTTAACTATTAGTCAAAGATAACATAATTGAACACAAAATGCAGTTTTTAAATGAAGGTTTACGTTATTAAGGGAGAAAAAAAAACTCCAAATCTACATGGCCCTGTGTGAAAAAGTGATTGCCCGCCTTGTTAAAAAATAACTTAACTGTGGTTTATCACACCTGAGTTCAATTTCTGTAGTCACCCCCAGGCCTGATTACTGCCACACCTGTTTCAATCAAGAAATCACTTAAATAGGAGCTACCTGACACAGAGTAGACCAAAAGCACCTCAAAAGCTAGATATCATGCCAAGATCCAAAGAAATTCAGGAACAAATGAGAACAAAAGTAATTGAGATCTATCAGTCTGGTAAAGGTTATAAAGCCATTTCTAAAGCTTTGGGACTCCAGCGAACCACAGTGAGAGCCATTATCCACAAATGGCAAAAACATGGAACAGTGGTGAACCTTCCCAGGAGTGGCCGGCCGACCAAAATTACCCCAAGAGCGCAGAGACGACTCATCCGAGAGGCCACAAAAGACCCCAGGACAACATCTAAAGAACTGCAGGCCTCACTTGCCTCAATTAAGGTCAGTGTTCACGACTCCACCATAAGAAAGAGACTGGGCAAAAACGGCCTGCATGGCAGATTTCCAAGGCACAAACCACTTTTAAGCAAAAAGAACATTAAGGCTCGTCTCAATTTTGCTAAAAAACATCTCAATGATTGCCTAGACTTGATTGGAAAATACCTTGTGGACCGACGAGACAAAAGTTGAACTTTTTGGAAGGTGCGTGTCCCGTTACATCTGGCGTAAAAGTAACACAGCATTTCAGAAAAAGAACATCATACCAACAGTAAAATATGGTGGTGGTAGTTTGATGGTCTGGGGTTGTTTTGCTGCTTCAGGACCTGGAAGGCTTGCTGTGATAGATGGAACCATGAATTCTTCTGTCTACCAAAAAATCTTGAAGGAGAATGTCCGGCCATCTGTTCGTCAACTCAAGCTGAAGCAATCTTGGGTGCTGCAGCAGGACAATGACCCAAAACACACCAGCAAATCCACCTCTGAATGGCTGAAGAAAAACAAAATGAAGACTTTGCAGTGGCCTAGTCAAAGTCCTGACCTGAATCCTATTGAGATGTTGTGGCATGACCTTAAAAAGGCGGTTCATGCTAGAAAACCCTCAAATAAAGCTGAATTACAACAATTCTGCAAAGATGAGTGGGCCAAAATTCCTCCAGAGCGCTGTAAAAGACTCGTTGCAAGTTATCGCAAACGCTTGATTGCAGTTATTGCTGCTAAGGGTGGCCCAACCAGTTATTAGGTTCAGGGGGCAATTACTTTTTCACACAGGGCCATGTAGGTTTGGATTTTTTTTCTCCCTAAATAATAAAACCCCTCATTTAAAAACTGCATTTTGTCTTTACTTGTGTTATCTTTGACTAATAGTTAAATGTGCTTGATGATCAGAAACATTTTGTGTGACAAACATGCAAAAGAATAAGAAATCAGGAGGGGGGCAAATAGTTTTTCACACCACTGTAAGAGGAGTAAACAACCCGCATAGAGCTTAGTCACTGAATTCGCGCATGTCGGTTCAGATTGTTTACTTTCTGATTCGAGTGTGTGTTTATAGGACGCAGGTTAAATGTGTGTTTTTCCCTTGCTCCCCTTCTGTGAGAGTCCTTAAACTAATTCTCGTGGTTATCCTGCCTACTCCCTTGCTTCCGCGTTTGGGTTTACCGTCCACGCTACAAAGGGCTAACGGCTAATCGCTAAGTCTTCTGATCATCCCGGGTTAGTTCGCGACAGAATTAAGTATAAAGATATATATATCTTTTTTCTGCAATTTTTGGAGAACGCGCAAGTTTCCTCGTCTAAGAACAACAAACGGAATTCATCTCCAAACAACTAAAACTCCGACAGAGAGGTACGTTATAATGTCTACCATTCAGCTTGTTCAGTGCGTAGAGTGCAGGATGTTTAGACATTCTTCCTCCGTCATTAGCGATAATTTTATTTGTGATAGGTGTGTGTGTTAGTGAGCACTCTGACGGAGAAGATATCATCATTAGAGGAGCGCATCAAGACTTTAAAGAGGGTTATAGAGAATGTGAGAGCAGCGTTATTCCTGTAGCGGACAGTCTGGGTGCCACAGGCAGAGATAAACAGCCCCCGACTCTGGCATTAGAGCCCTCACAGCGGGGCGAGTGGGTAACGACTCGGCGGCATACTCGTTCAGCCAAAGCTAACGCTAAGGCTAGCCCACCGGAGCACACCTCCTCTGCGCCTCACGTGTTCAACAGGTTTGCTCTCCTCAGTGATGCACCCGCTGAGAAACCTGAAAGAGCTCTGGTTATAGGAGACTCTATACTGAGGCACGTGACATTAGCTAGACCTTTAGGGGCGCCAGCGGCAGTGGTTAGGTGTATCCCGGGAGCCAGAGCACCGGACATAGCAGGTAATCTTATGGCTCTATGACAGCACAGGTTCTCTAAGATAGTGGTACATGCTGGAGCTAACGATATACGCCTTCGTCAGTCAGAGGTTAGTAAGAGTAACTTTACAGAGGTGTTTAAATTAGCGAAGGCGATGTCCGATGAAGTAGTATGCTCTGGTCCCATCCCAACGAGACGTGGCGACATAGCTTACAGCAGGTTATGGTCGCTGAACCGCTGGATGTCCAGGTGGTGCTCCGAAATTAATGTGGGCTTTATAGATAATCGGAAGACCTTTGAGGGCTAAACTGGCCTGCTAGGGCGGGACGGTGTCCATCCCACTCGGGAAGGTGCTGCTCTCATTTCCTGCAGTATAGCTCATAGTCTCAGTAGAGGTCTAGTTAATCGGTGACAATCCAGAGCCCAGGCCAGGGAGCAGACAGACAGGCTAAACCAACCATCTGCTAGCTGCATAGAGTCGTCACTCAGGGTTCACCATATTGAGACTGTGTGTGTTCCCCGATCTAAGCAAAAATATAGAAAGACTCAGAAAGTCTGTTTCAATAATCTAATTAACAAAGTCCACAAACTCCGATCATACTGAATGCGCAGCCGGCACCTCTGATCTGAAGCTAGGATTGTTAAATATTAGATCTCTCGCATCAAAAGCAGTTATTGTTAATGAAATTATCACAGATCAGGGGTTTGATATACTCTGTTTAACTGAAACATGGGTTAAACAGGATGAGTATGTAGCTCTAAACGAAGCTAGTCCTCCTGGATACAGCTACATACACCAGCCTCGGTTAACTGGTAGAGGAGGAGGCGGTGCAGTTATTCATAATGATAATCTGTCTATCGTACAAAAACACGGACACAAATTTAACTCATTTGAAATTCTTTATAGTAACATAAGTGTACTTAAGTATATTACGTCAGCTCAGTCGATTCCACTAATTATAATTTACAGACCTCCAGGGCCGTATTCTGAATTTCTTAGGCTACGTTTACACTGCAGGTCTCGATGCTTAATTCCGATTTGTTGCCTATATCTGATTTTTCTGACCGTCTGTTTACACGTTCTTTTAACTATGACTCGTATCCAATTCACGTGTTTACACTCGCCATACCATCTGAAACATTGCGCATACTTAAAAGGAGATTCTACACACTAGCCAAGAAAGATGAAGGTGAAATATGCTTAACGCTATCTCTGCTATATATGCTCGCGCACCATGGTTTTAAAACTGAGGAGGAGAAAAAAAAAATGGCATAATTGCAGCCTGCACATATGCTTTATTCATCAAATACTGATTTAAATGTTATTTAGCCCAAATAAGCAATAACACAATGCATGTGTGTTGGAGGGGGGGGGGGGGGGGGGCGTTGTTCTTTTCCTCTTCCACGTCACCTGCAATGTTGTAATTCCACACGCGCTTCCACCGGAGAATAACATTACGTCATTAAACTGCGAAGAAGTCGCAGTTTTAATGACGTCCATAACACAATGCCTCAGGAAATCCGATCTGTCTGTTTACACGACAATCACATTAGCACATATCTGATTTATATCCGATTTATTTCCACATATGAAGGAGGCCTGAAACCGATCTCGAAATATCGGAATGCATGCGTTTTTTTCCTGTTTACATGGACATAGAACATATCCGATATGTGTCACATATGAGCAAAAAATCGGAATTGGGTCACATTTACCTGGCAGTGTAAACGTAGCCCTAGTGAATTTGCGGATTTCATCTCAGACCTGGTCGTTTCTGTAGACAAAGTGTTAATTGCCGGAGATTTTAACATTCATTTTGAGAATACAGAAGACCCTCTGAGAACAGCATTTATGTCCATACTGGACTCCGTAGGCGTAAATCAGTGTGTAGTAGGACCCACTCATAAAGCAGGTCACACATTAGACTTAATAATATTTTTCGGATTAAGTGTAAGAAATGTATTCACAATTCCACTGTCTGAAATTATCTCAGATCACTATCTTGTCTCCATTCAAGTGTGTCACAGTGATAATGTACGCACAGCACCGCGCTACCGTATTATACGTACTTTCACATCAACTGCCACACAGAGTTTTATCAGTAATCTACCAGAGTTACCAACTTCGATTAGGTCACCGTCTGACCCCACAGAACTCGATCAGGCGACTGAATATTTAGAGTCGACATTTCGTTGTACCTTACATAATGTAGCTCCAGCTAAAAGAAAAATTATTAGAGATAAGAAACTCGCTCCATGGTATAACGATCACACGCGCACTTTAAAACAGACCGCTCGGAAATTAGAGCGTAAATGGCGTCAAACTAAATTGTTAGTATTTCAAATAGCATGGAAAGAGAGCATCCTGAACTATAGGAAAGCTCTTAGTGTAGCTAGATCAACGTATCTCTCCACTCTTATAGAAGAAAATAAAAATAATCCTAAATTTTTATTTTATACCATAGCCAAATTAACCAGAAATAAGACCACTACAGAAATCTCCACAACAACATCATGCAATAGTGAGGACTTCATGAACTTTTTTAATAATAAAATTATAAATATCAGGCATAAAATTGAGGCTTTGAAACTGTAATGTAATTGATACTGATGTTAACCTAGCCATGTCAGATTCAAACCTAGAATACTTTACTCCCCTTGAAGAGAATGAACTAATTTCACTCATCTCTTCTGCAAATTCATCAACCTGTATATTAGATCCTATACCGACACATTTTCTTAAACAGATAGTACCAGTAATAACAGAACCGCTGTTGAGAATAATTAATTCCTCACTCAGCATTGGTTATGTTCCAAAATCTTTTAAAGTAGCAGTTATCAAACCAATAATTAAGAAACCTGACCTCGACCCCTGTCAGCTGTCCAATTACAGGCCAACATCAAACCTCCCCTTTATCTCTAAGATTCTGGAAAAGATAGTAGCAGAGCAGCTATGCTCATATCTACATAGAAATGGCATACATGAACTGTATCAGTCAGGATTTAGGCCTCATCACAGCACAGAAACAGCACTCGTTAAAGTAGTAAATGACCTCCTATTGGCCTCTGATCAGGGTTGTGTAACTATACTTGTATTACTCGACCTCAGTGCAGCTTTTGAAACCATTGATCATGCTATTCTTCTTCACAGATTAGAAAATGTAGTAGGAATTAAGGGTACAGCCCTCTCCTGGCTCAGATCCTATTTGACAGATCGTTATCAGTATGTAGACTTAAATGGTGATTATTCTGCATGTTCTCTAGTGGAGTTTGGCGTTCCGCAGGGTTCAGTTTTAGGCCCACTGCTTTTTTCCCCTTTACATGCTTCCTCTGGGCAACATAATCCGTAAGCATGCTATTAGTTTTCATTGTTATGCTGACGACAGACAGCTATACGTCTCAACAAAACCTGATGAGAAAAACCATCTTACTAAAGTTGAGCAATGTGTGCAGGACATAAGAAATTGGATGCTAATTAACTTCCTTCTGCTTAATCCGGATAAGACAGAAGTTCTAGTCATAGGACCGCATACAGCTAGAAGTAAAATCTTAGATCACACCGTAACTTTAGATGGCCTTTCTGTTCCATCAAGTGCAACAGTAAAACACCTCGGCGTGATTATAGATTCCAGCCTTTCATTTGAAGCTCATGTAGATAATATCACCAGGATAGCATTCTTTCACCTCAGAAATATTGCCAAGATAAGAAATATATTGTCGCTAAACGATGCAGAAAAACTAGTTCATGCTTTTATCACTTCTAGGTTGGACTATTGTAATGCCTTACTGTCTGGTTGTTCTGTTAGGTGCATAAACAAGCTTCAGCTAGTCCAGAATGCAACAGCGAGAGTCCTCACTAGAACCAGAAGATATGAGCACATCACCCCTATCCTATCTTCACTACATTGGCTCCCTGTGAAATTTCGCATTGATTTTAAAATACTACTCTTGACATATAAAGCATTAAATGGTCTCGCGCCGCAGTATCTGAGCGAACTGCTAGTGTCTTACGATCCGCCACGCCTACTTCGGTCAAAGGATGCAGGCTGCTTGTCAGTACCGCGTATTATGAAAACTACAGCTGGGGGCAGAGCTTTTTCTTACAAAGCCCCAAAATTATGGAATAGTCTTCCAAATAGTGTTCGGGACTCAGACACAGTCTCAGTGTTTAAGTCTAGGCTCAAAGCCTATTTATTTAGCCAAGCATTTTTATAAATAGATTTGCCATAAGGTAAAGGAGCAGATCTGGGGGACTCATGGACGTAGAGTATTATGGTGAACTGGTATGTTTAGATGCTGTCTTCCTCAGTCTCATTTGATCCCTCAGGTTTGTTGACGGTGAGGTGATTGTTTGCTTTACATCTCAGGGAGCCCTCATGTTTGTGTTTCCTTCTGGCTCTCCCTTTTAGTTATGCTGTCATAGTTAGTCCTGCCGGAGTCCCTGCTTGCACTCTACAGTAAATATACATTCACATTATACATTGTGACTGTGACCATACCTAATTGCCATCTCTCCTCCTCTTCTCTTTCTCCCCCTCTCCCCCTTTCACTCTTTTTCTCTCTCTCTCTCTCTCTCTGTCGAGCTACACATGTCGTTCCTGAGCTGCCACTGATCCAGACTCCCTCTGCCCTCCGGACCTGTCTGATCCATCCTGGTGCCCCGTTTCAACCCAATGTGTTTTCCACACATACGATTAAAAGAACAAAAAAAAAGAAAAAAGAAACCTGCTTATGTGTGAAATTTTACTGCTACCAGAATATGGGAATGCTTTAACAAAAATGCCAAACTCACCAAATGTGCAAAAATTATTATTATTATTATTATTATTATTAATACGACTACTATTTTCTGACAAAACAACCTAAAACAACCATAAAAATGAGTGATTTTATGAATTGATGTTTATGTTTTTTGTTAGCTAAAATTCCATAAAAATTCAGCTCATCATATTTTGATTGTGTAAAGCTGCTTTACGACAATGACAATTGCTAAAAGTGCTATACAAATAAAATTTATTTGAATTGAATATTGCCTCTGCTGTGCTGAAAAAAAAAAAAGGATGTCAAAGGATAACTCAATCACTCAATCACACAATCATGACCTCATATATATATTTATTAAAATACAGTCATGGATAAATGCTCTGTTTTTAAGGGCTACCTGCTCTAACAAACAGTGCCATCTATATACACAGTTTAGTTTCATTTTCGTTTTACTACATCTTACTCTTCACATATGGGTAGATGGAGGGGATGGTTTATAGGTCGGGATAGCTGAAATGTGAAATTAATAAAAATTATCAAGCAAACAAAAATATTCTATTTTTATTGTATGCAGTAGACCACTTTTGTGCTGGCAGGTAATGCCATCCCGCTCCGCTGGCTACCACCGCAAGTACATTTGAGTACAGAGATCACTTAAACTTTTAGTGAAATCAAACTGGGCGGGGGGAAAAAAAAAAAAAAAAAAGAGTAGAATCACAACTATGTTTAAACAGTAGAATCACAGCTATGTTTAGTAAATGTTTGAGCATTTCTATTATTCACGTACACAGAACAAGGGATTAGGACTAAACAGCTGTGCAGCTTTAAAGAAAGTACTTATTCAATTCAATTCAATTTTATTTATATAGCGCTTTTAACAATGGTCATTGTCTCAAAGCAGCTTCACAAAAATTAAAGAAATTTAACAAAAAAAAAAAAAAAAAAAAAAAAAAAAAACTGTATATAGAATAATTATATATAAAATAATAAATAAATAAATAAAATTATAATAGAAAATAAATAAATAAAAACAAATAATAATAGTAATTATAGAAAAGAAAATAATTGGAAGTGTGGATGTGTGAGAAAAATGTGCAGATAATAATGAGACGAATGAATGAAATTTCTCTGATGAGCAAGCCAAGGGTGACAAAAGAACTTATCAGTGAGATGAATTGGAAAAAAATAAAATTAAATTTTTTTGGGAAGGGAGGTAAGGGAGCATAAAGACTGGACTTTGGAGTGACCAAAAAAGGTCATGTGACCTGATGAGTCCAGATTGAGTCTATTCCAGAGTAGGGTTGTGTACCGAACACCGGTGCCAAGACGGCACCGGTACCTATAGAACCGGAATGTACCGGACCGAAACAGAATGCGAATTTCGGTGCCTCATTTCGGTGCCACTTAAATGCCTGAACTGTCGATTGAAATATTTGTTCTCTATATTCATATATTTTTGTAGATTCATAGTTTATTAGATTAAATTAAAGAAATTAAAAGCACAAATCATCCGGAAATGAGAGACCATCCGACATGCGCGTGAATGCAGCAACTAACGTTACACTCGCTCTGACGGCAGCAGGTGGTCTACCGATAGCTTAGCATGCTAAAGTAAACAACTCTCGTTAAAATGCCTAAAACTAAACGGTCGAAAGTGTGGCTGTATTTCACAAGAAAGGATTCCGACACCGCGACGTGCAGCAAATGTTTTACAGCAGTTGCGTGTAAAGGCGGAAACACGTCAAATCTAATGAAACATTCGAGGGCAGACGGAATAAAGTTAAAAGCAGACGGAGGCACCGTGTTTTCTTGTGGACAACAGCTGGCGCTATCAGTGTGGACGACCCTCAGCCCCAGTCATATCAACTGTAGCAAAAAGGAGTCACTGATTATGATGACGTCAGCAGACTTTCCGCGGGTTAGTAGTAGGATAATGTAATGTTAATAGCAAAATGCAAATCTTGCATTCATGCTAACAAATAGTCAAACGATTTGTAAAAAACTAATGTAACATGGATTCTGTTTATAATTATGGCTTTCCAGCTAGTACTAGTAGCACTACAACAGTGACCCCATTTACCATTGCAAAGAAGGCTATACATGTCCTGTGCAGGGCAATAAGTCAGGAAAGGAGTCGTATTTTGCCAGAAAAGGCAAATATGGTGAAATTTCTGCAAAAGAATTGCTAAAATTTGAAGCTTACATATTCATATATACTTTAAACTTTTAATATATTGTTAAATTTTAAGCATAACATTTTTTGTTCAATAAAAATAAATTCTTGAGTCATCCACTATAATTTTGTGGCTTAAAAGTATCGGTTCAGGCACCGGTACCGTTTTCAAAGTATCGATTTGGCACCGGTATCGAAAAAAACCCAAACGATACCCAACCCTATTCCAGAGTGATGGGCGTGTCAGGGTAAGAAGGGAAGCGCCTGAAGCGATGCACCCATCATGCATAATGTCCAGTGTACAAGCCTCTGGAGACAGTGTTATGATCCCACAGGTCTAGACTCAGCAACGTTATGTGGCAATAAAATGAAGTCAGCTGACGACCTGAATGTACTGAATCACCAATTTTGTCAATTAATGGATTTTTTTTTTTCTTCGCTGATGGCACAGCCATATTCCAAGATGATGACAGTATTTCTAGGGCTCAAATTGTGAAATGCTTCCAGGAAAATCAGACATCGTTTTCACACATGGATCGGCCACCAGAGAGTCCAGACCCTAACCCCACTGAGAATCTTTGGGAAAAGAAGGCTTTACGCTTACCAGAAAGAAAAAAAAAAAAAATATATATATATATATATATATATATATATATATATATATATATATATATATAAAATGCAATGTTGTGACGTTGCATAATCTCATCGAAACGATGCCACGGCAGTCCAATTAAATATTAGAATACGAGTGCACACACACACACACACACCTGTAGAGTGATATTAAGCTGTAACGTTAAAGAACTCGACATTGTGTTATAATGAAGTATCCTGCCATAATAATCGGTTCCTCTCAGCTCCACAGAGTCTAACGAAAGGTTTAGCAGGTTTGGGCTGGAAGTTTTTGTAACTAGTCGTGTTGAATCAGCTTAACTAGCTGCACTCCTGCTGCTTACAGATTACACAGAGAGGCGCAGCTTGATAAAACGCTTTTTAAAGCCTAAAAGGCAAATTTCTGTAACAAAGACAGAATCGGGACCTCAGTCCAAACTCACAGACAGCTCGATTTGCCTTTAACATTCCCAAAGAGTGCCGAGAGTAACTCTGCTTACCCCAGTAAAGCACAGCTCGACCGGGTCCCTGCGCTGCTCATATAGCCGCCATGTAGCACCTGATCTACACGAGGCGGTTTATCGAACAGGAACGTGCGCTGTATAACCAGCAACCACACCGCTGCTGTAGCCTGTATGCTGCCGCCGAGACGTCGGTAAAGACTCCGAGCTCAGGAGCCTAAATTCTAGCTTTTGCGGTTGATAGCTTGTTAGCTTAGCCTGATTACTAATGTTACAGTGATCCGTTTTTAAATGGGAATAAGTGTGGAATAGTGCTAATCTAAAAAGCCGTTCTACGAGCTGCATTTTTATCAGATACAATTTCAGGTTAAACGCTAAATAAATGTTTTAAATGGGCTGCATACATTACCTTTTGGGTCTTTGAGGCTGACAATATGGCGGCTCGGGCACACAGGCAAGCACGCTGAGCTGGAGAACAGTGGGGAGAAGGTCATCCGAGCCTGCGGGGGGCGCTAAAATCAGTTTTTGGCACCTTAAAGAGCTTCGTGTAAATCTTAAAGATAAAAACTTAAAGAGCTGTAATAAATAGTCAAATGAACTGCAATGTCAGACTAATTATTCTGGGTCTTTGTTATAAAGTTGTATGCAATTCAATTACAACTTTATTTTTTACATGGTTTAATAATTTTTTGTTATTAAAATTGACGTTTCTGTTTCAAAGTTTACGGAGAGATGGCTAATTTGTATGCCATTGATATGTACAGTGTTCATGTAAACTGTTTAATAAACACTTCTGGCACTTTTTTCGAGTCTCTTCATTAGTTTAGTTTTTCCTGTAAATGATTCAATAAATACCGTACCGTGCCATTCATACCGAGGTATTACCGTACCGTGAAGTTTTGATACCGTTACATCCCTACCTACTATATATAGCTGCTAGTCAATATCGACTTCTTGTGCAACTGTTGGCTCCCTGAATCCAGGTAAATACCGAAAAATATTTCCCAATGTATAGCACAGGCATCACGGGCCACTATGGCAACATCTGAGATCCCCATCCCATCCAATGTACACCAATGTAGGGAAATAATCATTTAGGTTTGGGAATTTGCCTCTCTTCGTGTCTCCACCCAGCTGCAATATGATTAAATTCTGAAAACTGTGGTTAGAAAGACGAACAAACCTGGGAATTAAACATGCTATTTTTTTGGTGAACAGTGAACTGAATGGATCAGTTTGCAACTAAACAATGTGATTTTCTTTAACATGTGGACACATGTGCAAAGTGACAGCAGCTCCCCGACCCCTGCAAATCGTAATATTCTAATATTATATTCTAATGCTTTATATATAAATATTCTAATCCTGAGTATGACAGCAAAATGAACGACAGTTTTGTTCATTACATCTTTCTATATGCCCACGGTGGGTTTAATGGGTGTAAAACACAGGTTAATGGGAATTTAACTGTCATTTGTTTATTTTTTACTGTTTTGATAGTTAACATTATTTGATGTAGCTGGTAAGCTGCTAGTCTGAACTGAGGGCCTGAGTGATGACATCAGACTTCCTTTTTACCTGAGTAGTGTTTATATATATATATAATATAAAAACAACCCAATGACAGTGTTTTCCACACATACGATTAAAAGAACAAAAAAAAGAAAAAAGAAACCTGCTTATGTGTGAAATTTTACTGCTACCAGAATATGGGAATGCTTTAACAAAAATGCCAAACTCACCAAATGTGCAAAAATTATTATTATTATTATTATTATTATTATTATTATTATTATTATTATTAATAGGACTACTATTTTGTGACAAAACAACCTAAAACAACCATAAAAATGAGTGATTTTATGAATTGATGTTTATTTATGTTTTTTGTTAGCTAAAATTCCATAAAAATTCAGCTCATCATATTTTGATTGTGTAAAGCTGCTTTACGACACTGCAATATCAGACTAATTATTCTGGTTCATTGTTATAAAGTTGTATGCAATTCTATTGAGGAAAAACCTTCTTTACATGCATTAAAAATTTAAGTTTAGTAGACAAAAACTGCAATAAGACTAATTAGTTTTATTTAATCAATTTCAAAATAGAATGGGCTATATACCCTGTGAGTGACTTTCTATTCAAAATATTTAAATTTGATGTGGTTTCCTGTATATTTTGCTCTTCAGAGACAGAAACTTTTGATCATTAATTTTTTTAAATGTCTTTTTGGTCTGATCTGTCTTGTCTTATACATTCTTGTGCAAAAAACAAACAAACACACAAACAAACAAAGCGATAAAGCATGTAGTTCTCTATTACTCATGTTACATCATGTTTAAACAATACGGCGACCATCAACTATAATCTGTGCTGGTATGAGTAGAATTCTCAACTAGCGATTTACGCACTACAGTAAATAATGAATTTGTGTTTCTGTGTGCCTATTAGCATTAAAAGAGCATAAAACTTACGCTAGTATTGCTAGCTACTCGTGAGTACCAGTCATACAGTCAGCATCTGTTTACAATGAGTTCGTAGACAATTTTGGTGGCGGAGGAAAGTGACAAGAATCACCCTCTTGGCTCCACTGTGTTTGGTATTGCCCTTTCTTTTTTTTTCTTTTCTTGGCAGTTTAAAAGTGATGGGCAGGTTTGTGAAATGAAAGTAAATGTTTTTTATGGTTGAAACTAAATTTATAACTGTGTAATAAATACACAATAATTACAAATTAAGAGAGGTCAGAGATGATAAATTCCTGCGTGGCGGTGTGTCCAGTGTAAAAGGAGTGAACCTGCTCTGAAACAAAATTGGGCAGTAGGTACAGTATTGCGGTATCGGGGGGGGGGGGGGGGGGTAACCCAATACCATATTATCAAGATACCTAGGTGCTGATCAGATTTTTCTAATAAAATGTTTAAAGCCTTAAACATCCCCATTTACCCCACAGTTTTTTGTGTTGTACTTTGTGGTACTTGCATGAGTCCCAGCCCAATATGATAGCTTTTAGCTCCCTTCTGACTACCTCCTGTTTAGGTGGAAGAAGACATTGTCACTGGTCACTGGATTAAAGAGGTTTTGTATTGTATTTACAGTGGAACCTTGGATTATGAGCATAATTCATCCCGTAAGTGGGCTCATATTCCAAAACACTCGTAAACCAAATTTAATGTTCCCATAAGAAAAAAATTATTTGTTCCACAGCCCATAAAAATAATTAGCACGAAATATTATGTAAAAATCTATGTGTGTGAATCTAAATTAAGCTCCCCTCTTCCCCTTCTCGTCTTACACAGACCCTTCCTTCACTCTTTTCACACACACAACGGAAACACTGTTTTATCGGAAACATAAACAGGAAATCTCTCTAACGACACTTGATTGAGCGACACACTAATGGAATCACTGCTGTAAAGTAAAAATAAAACAGATTAACCTGCACTTTACCTTTGAAAAGAATTGTTTTGAAAGCAGTGTTTTTATGTAGAGCAGAGAGAAAGAGGGGTCTGTGTGTGTGACACGGTGTCCAATTGGACAGGCTGAGCATTGGACAGGCTGAGCCTTGAGCAGAGAGAGAAAATGGATCTTTAACCTCTCTAATGAGACTTGCTTTTGCTTTACACATGCTCTGTACACACAAATACAGACACAAAATAAAACATGTTTTACGCGCACACACACAGTGTTAAAGTAAACAGTACACGTGTGCACAGATGTTGATTATACCAGTAAGATACAAGCACTAAGACCCAGCAGGGGAGATGGTAACCACAATTCTGAAGCACAAGCGAGAGAAAAACCGTTGGCTCAGAGTTGTGACGTGTCGCTCGGCGTCAAAACAAGAAGCGCATGCGTGAGACATGATACTCAGTACTCGTAAACCAAAATTGACAAAATTTATATTAATCCGAGGTTTCACTGTATTTAGAAAAGATTTGCTATTCTGTAAAGGGATCTGGGATTCTGAAAATTGGTGTACACACACACACACACAAACAACACAATTTATATATATATATAAATATTTATTTGCATATTCATAACGAACCCCTGAAAAATAAGAAAAATTATACAAGAATTTTAATTAATGGTCTTGAGGGCTGTCTCGTGCCTAGAGTTTATTATAATAATAAAAAATCTATGAATTTATGTTCTAATATAATATTTGATATCAATTATATATATATATATATATATATATATATATATATATATATATATATATATACTGTATATATACTGTATAAATATATATATATATATTCCGTCGCCGTCACCCTTGGCTTGCTCATCAGAGAAATTTCATTCATTCGTCTCATTATTATTATCTGCACATTTTTCTCACACATCCACACTTCCAATTATTTTCTTTTCTATAATTATTATTATTTTATTTATTTATTTATTTATGTTTTACATTTATTATTATTATTATTATTATTATTTATTTATTTTTTTTTTGTTAAATTTCTTTAATTTTTGTGAAGCTGCTTTCAAGATTCTTTATTTGTCACATGCATAGTTATACAAGTACAACACGCAGTGAAATGTATCCAAATAACAATGTATCTCATTGCTTTGAGACAATGACCATTGTTAAAAGCGCTATATAAATAAAATTGAATTGAATTGAATTGAATATATGCAAGATACTTTTCTTTCCCCACGTGAGTCAGTCCGCGTCAGCACTCTTTAACCAATCAGATGTGACCTCACCATTTCAACCAATCATAACCCCGCAGGAGAGCAGCCTTAATCCTGTTTACATGAAATAAAGCTGCTACCGAGCAGGTTCAAGCTTACGGACATGTTGCTATGACAGCAAATGCGAGATGAGCATCGAAGAACGAAACAATCCAAGATCAGGACAAATCCACAACAATCAAATCCAGCTAACTGAGTTAACGGACCCCTGGGGGGTATTCTTCGTACGTCGCTTGACACATTCGAGATGAACTGATACATCTAAGATGAGATCATCGTGCTAATTAAGACCTGGCTAAATTGGTTCTTCAAGCACACCTGTTGTTGATGATTAGTATGGCCGGATTGAGTTGTCTAGGTTTATTGCGCGATCGTGCGTTGGTTTAAAAGGCGATATGCATCGACAGTAGAAACACTGATCACAAGCCCTTTGATTGTCAAAATGGCAAAAGAGCAAGCGCATTTTTTTTCACAAGCAGAGCAAGAGCTTCTATTAGAAGGTTACGGGGAATTCCAAACGTTAATAAAGACTCCGGGAAACACAGCAAATGCTGCAAAAGCCAGGAGAGAGGGCTGCCAAAAAGTAGCGAATAAATTAAATGCGTGAGTGCTGCCCATGTTACATGTTTCCTGATATTTTATTTAGATCTTATATATATATATATATATATATATATATATATATATATATATATATATATATATATAATGTATATATTATATCAAATGCTATTTTTGTCATCTTTTAATGTCAGAACCAACAGTGGACCCATGCGAACATGGGAACAAGTAAAAGGTACCGGAGGCAGCCTGGTAACGGAAGTTCCCCAGCCCTGATCTCATCAGCATAACAGTGGCCTTTCAAATGCATAGGTGCTAATCTAATCAGCCTGACAGTATCCCCCAAACCTTTACATTATCATAGAGACAAAGGCACGGCCTGGCCTTGAGATTAGCATTCACATTGACTTTGGGACCCTACCCCCTCTCCCTATACCCCAGCAGAAGAGCTCGCCCTGGATTTTAATATTAACAGACCAATTGTGGAGGGCATCCCCTGGGGGTAGCACCTCCATAAACCCACAGCCAGGGACCAGCAGCAGCAGCACATTTATTTCAGGTAATTGATTTAATTTGTATTGGAAAAGTGCTACAGCTGCAATGATTTCTAACTACCTTAAAGTCTAAACAACAAATGTGTGTTAGTCAGTTGAACTGTCTTAAATCATGAGTAAGAATAAATTAATACTACATTTGTACATGAGTTATGGATGACTTACACTATAGTTCATGTAATGCTGTTTTGCCACTTACTGTATGTGCAGTTCGAAACAACACGCCCACACTTTTACCTGTAAGTCAAGTATTTATTGTGGTTTTTGTTGATGTTTAATTTTTTTCTGTGTCTTTTAAATTATACTGTAGAAATTGAGGTGAGTGACCTCTTTGTAATGACCTATTTTTTTCCATTGCACAGGACAGTGAAGAAACCCTGTCTGACGAGTGTCTGGAGGAATTACCTATAAGAATGTATGGGCGTATGTGTTTTTTATCTGTATGTAATATCTTCTTTCTTCTTTGTCTTTCGGCTGGTCCCTTTCAGGGGTCGCCACAGCGAATCATCTGCCTCCATCTAACCCTATCCTCTGCATCCTCTTCTCTCACACCAACTAACTTCATGTCCTCTCTCACTGCATCCATAAATCTCCTCTTTGGTCTTCCTCTAGACCTCCTGTCTGGCAGTTCCAACCTCAGCATCCTTCTACCGATATATTCACGATCTCTCCTCTGAACATGTCCAAACCACCTCAATCTGGCCTCTCTGACTTTATCTCCAAAACATCTCACATGGGTTGTCCCTCTGATGAACTGATTCTTGATCCTATCCATCCTTGTCACTCCCAAAGAGAACCTCAACATCTTCAGCTCTGCTACCTCTAGCTCTGCCTCCTGTCTTTTCTTCAGTGCCACTGTCTCTAAGCCGTAGAGCATCGCTGGTCTCGCCACTGTCCTGTACACCTTTCCTTTCATTCTCGCTGATACTCTTTTATCGCACAACACACCTGACACTTTTCTCCACCCATTCCAACCTGCCTGTACTCGTCTCTTTACCTCCTTTGAACACTCTCCATTGCTCTCGACCGTTGACCCTAAGTATTTAAAATCCTGCACCTTCTTTACCTCTGCTCCCTGTAGCCTCACTGTTCCTCTTGGGTCCCTCTCATTCACACACATGTATTCCGTCTTGCTGCGGCTAACCTTCATTCTTCTGCTTTCCAGAGCGTACCTCCACCTCTCCAAATTTTCCTCTACCTGTTCCCTGCTCTCGCTACAAAGCACAATGTCATCTGCAAACATCATAGACCATGGAGACTCCTGTCTAACTTCATCTGTCATCCTGTCCATCACTAGAGCAAACAAAAAGGGGCTTAGAGCCGATCCTTGATGCAGACCCACCTCCACCTTGAACTCTTCTGTCACACCTACAGCACATCTCACCACTGTCTTACAACTCTCATACATGTCCTGCACCACTCTAACATACTTCTCTGCCACTCCAGACTTCCTCATACAACACCACAGCTTCACTCTCGGCACCCTGTCGTACGCTTTCTCTAAATCTACAAAGACACAATGCAACTCTTTATTACCTTCTCTTACCTTCTCCATCAGCATCCTCAAAGCAAATACTGCATCTGATGTACTCTTTCTAGGCATAAAACCATATTGCTGCTCACAAATTCTCACCTCTGCCCTTAACCTAGCTTCCACTACTCTTTCCCACAGCTTCATTGTATGGCTCATTAGCTTTATACCTCTGTAATTGCAACAGCTCTGCACATCTCCCTTGTTCTTAAAAATCGGCACCAATACACTTCTCCTCCATTCCTCTGGAATCCTCTCACTCTCCAAGATCTCGTTAAACAAACTAGTCAGAAACTCTACTGCCACCTCTCCTAAGCACTTCCATACCTCCACAGGTATGTCATCAGGACCAACAGCCTTTCCACTCTTCATCCTCTTCATCCCCTTCTCACCTCACTTTTACTAATATTTGCTACTTCCTGCTCCACAACAGTCACCTCTTCTACTCTTTGTTCTCTTTCGTTTTCCTCATTCATCAACTCCTCAAAGTACTCCTTCCATCTTCCCATCACCCTCCTGGCATCTGTCAGTACATTTCCATCTCTATCTTTAATCACTCTAACCTGCTGCACATCCTTCCCATCTCTATCTCTCTGCCTCACCAACCTGTACAGATCCACCTCTCCCTCCTTACTGTCCAATCTAGTATACAAGTCCTCATATGCTCTTTGTTTGGCCTTTGCCACTTCTACCTTCACCTAACGGTGCATCTCCCTGTACTCCTGTCTACTTTCTTCAGTCCTCTCAGAGTCCCACTTCTTCCTAGCTAGCCTCTTTCCCTGTATACACTCCTGGACTTCCTCATTCCACCACCAAGTCTCCTTGTCTGCTTTTCCCTTACCTGATGATACACCAAGTACCCTCCTACCTGTCTCCCTGATCACATTGGCTGTAGTTGTCCAGTCAACTGAAGGCACCTCCTGACCACCCATAGCTTGTCTCAACTCCTCCCTAAAGACTACACAACATTCTTCCTTTCTCAGCTTCCACCACTTTGTCCTCTGCTCTGCCTTTGTCCTCTTCACCTTCCTCACCACCAGGGTTGTGTTGTCTGGCTACACTCTCCCCTACCAACACTTTGCAGTCACTGATCTCTTTCAGATTACAACGTCGACACAAGATGTAGTCCACCTGAGTGCTTCTGTCTCCGCTCTTATACTGTATGTCACCCTATGTTCCTGCCTCTTCAGTATTTCCTACTGCCATTTCCATCCTCTTTGCAAAGTCCACCACCATCTGTCCTTCTACATTCCTGTTCTGAAGACCAAACCTGCCCATCACATTTTCATCACCTCTGTTCCCTTCCCCAACATGTCCATTGAAGTCTGCACCAATCACCACTCTCTCACCTCTGGGGATGCCCTGCATCACTTCATCTAACTCACTCCAGAATTTCTCCTTCTCTTCTAACACACATCCTACCTGTGGAGCATAACCACTAACAACATTGAACATCACACCATCAATTTCCAGCTTCAGACTCATCACCCTATCTGATACTCTGTTCACCTCTAGGACATTCCTTACAAACTCCTCTTTCAAAATAACTCCTACTCCATTTCTTTTCCTATCCACACCATGGTAAAACAACTTGAACCCTGATCCTAAGCTTCTAACTTTGCTACCTTTCCACCTGGTCTCCTGGACACACAGTATATCTACCTTCCTCCTCTGCATCATATCAACCAACTCTCTTCCCTTCCCTGTCATGGTTCCAACATTCAAGGTCCCTACTTTCACTTCTAAACTCTTGCCTTTCCTCTTCTCTCTCTGCTTTCGAACACGCCTTCCTCCTCTCCTTCTTCGACCAACAGTAGCCCAATTTCCACCGGCACCCTGTAAGTCAACAGCACCAGTGGCGGTCGTTGTTAACCTGGGCCGCGACCGATCCGGTATGGAAATGATATTTCTGATTCGCATCATTGATTTGGCAAATGTTTTACGTCGGATGTCCTTCCTGACACAACCCTCTGCATTTATCCAGACTTGGGACTGGCACAAGAAGACACTGGATTGCGCCCCCCCATGGTTGCATTATCTGTATGTAATATGATGGTATTTTCTTATTTGTGAGGTGCCGGAGTCCCCACCTCCACAGAGGTCCACAGATAGGGCTCCAGAGAAGCCTATAGAAAGTGCTGCAGAACACTCCACACACAGAAGTGCAACTGAGGTGCCCAGTGTTATACTTGTCATTTAATTTTGTTGTGAGAGTCATGTATTGACGTGTCCCCCTTTTGTTTTTCTGTATATATATATATATATATATATATATATATATATATATATATATATATATATATATATATATATTATTATTTTTAATTTTTTTTTACATTTTCTTCTCCTTCACAACTGGCACAGAGTGACATCCGTTCTTTGTACCAAAGAAACCTGCAGCTTAAAAATGAGTACTTGGTGTTGATGAAACGGAGAGTGGAAGGACAAATCGATGTAGATAATTTAAAAAAACAAAAATTAGCACTTGAGATTCAGTTGCTTCAAAAGGAACTTCACAGTAAGTGATGTGACTTTCACACATGGTACCCTACTATTGTTGACCTTGTATAACACTCTCTATCTCTCTTTATGCAGGCAAAAGATGAAAGATGTGATGAATTTCAAATAAAACACAAGAAAATAACTATGTGCAGTGTTCTTTTATTCTGTAAATAATTAAGTGAAATGATATTGTACAATTCTGTCCCGTGCAGCTTTTCCACTTGGTTGATCCAAGTGCACTGGCTGGAGGTCATCATTAGGATGCACCTCCACCACAGGGGTCCTCTCCTTTCTGATGGTGGCGATGTTGTGTAACACCGTACATGCAACAGTAATGTCACAAGTCCTGTCAGGTGCAACCCTCAGACTTTTCAGACACTGAAATCTTCCCTTCAGTTGCCCAAAGGTCATTTCAATGCGTGCCCTTGTCCGAGATAGAGCTGCATTGTATTGGGCTTGTGGACCTGGGTTTGGGTCTGGGAATGGAGTCATGAAATACTGCCTGCAGGCATAACCCCTGTCTCCAATAAGAACCCCATCATAATCACCTGTTTTATGGGAAAAGTCAATCATGTTATCCCCAGCTTACTGTAAGTGTACATAAAACATTGAGCTTCACATTTCCCTTACCACGTTCAAATCGTTGGAACAACGGAACTCTCTGAAAATTCTGGAGTCATGCACTGAACCAGGCCATCTGGCTTCCACATTCGTAATGTGGCACAAAGAATCGCACACCATCTTAGAAATCAGTCAAATGCATACTTAGTCAAAGGCATACTTTTTCATTTCATTACGTTAAAATAGTTCTTATATTAACTTACCTGCACATTAATACTGTGAACACCCTTGCGATTCACAAAATCCCCTTCATTGGGGCCTGGTGGGGCCTTGATAGGAATATGGGTGCAGTCTATCGCACCAAACACATTAGGGAAGCCTGGGGACACACTTCATACTTATTGGAATGATCATAATTGCATTATTTTAATCAACAATATCTATACCGTACCTGCAATGGCAAAAAACTTCTGTTTTACAGCCTGGGGTCTTAAGTGGCTTGGAAATAGCACAAATGCCCTCAAAAACTGTTTGAGTGCCAAGTACACTTTGCGAATGGCACGACAGACAGCACTTTTCGCCACGTTCTCCGCATCTCCAACGGTGTAAAGGAACGTGCCACTCGCAAAGAACCTCAGGGCAATACACACAGTTTGTGCGGTTGTTAACATTTCACATGAGGGTTTAACAAAGAAATGATATAAATGATACCCTCACGAGAAAAGCGGTATCTCTCAATAAGTATGTTGTCATGCTGTGCCAAAGGATCCTGTCTATCATGCAATACACGAGGAATTGGAAAAACTCTGCGGATAATCCTCGCACCTTCGGTAACTGGCTGCTCTCTCAGAAACGGACAAGACATGGCTGCTCCAGATTTAAGAAAAGTACCTCCACTTATATAGACGCAATCAGGGGATAGAATGTTACATATTAGTAGACACACACACCGATTAACACACGAATGATGACCACAGGCACACAAATGTATACATATACTGTATGTATGTTTAAATACATCTATATATATATATATATATATATATATATATATATATATATATATATATATATATATATATATCAGGGGATTAAGGCTGCATATATATATATATATATATATATATATATATATATATATATATATATATATATATATATACAGTATGCAGCCTTAATATGCAAGATTAATATGCAAGATACTTTTCTTTTCCCCACGTGAGTCAGTCCACGTCAGTTGTGCACTTTAACCAATCAGATGTCACCTCAACATTTCAACCAATCATAACTCGGCAGGAGCGCAGCCTTAATCCTGTTTACATGAAATAAACCTGCTACCGAGCAGGTTCAAGCTTACGGACATGTTGCGATGACAACAAGTGCGAGAAGCGCATCGAAGAACGAAACAATCCAAGATCAGGACAAATCCACAACAATCAAATCCAGCTAACTGAGTTAGCGACGTACGAAGAACACCCCCCAGGACTACAGTATTGTTGTGTTCACAAATAACATTGCATTGTGACTACTATTTAAAAGAGAATTCTACACTGCTGTGTTGTTTGTATGTAACGTTGTATGCACGTTTGGAGTTAAGTAAAAAAGTAATGAGTGTTCGCTACTATTGTCTTGTCATCTGTAGCTCGACAGAGAGAGAGAAAGAGTGAAAGGGGGAGACAGGGGGAAAGAGGGAAGAGAAAGAGGGGGAGGAAGAGAAGAAGAGGAGAGATGGAAATTAGGTATGGTTACAGTCATACGATGTATAATGTGAATGTATGTTAACTGTAGTGTGCAAGCAGAGACTCCGGCAGGACTACTGTAACTATGGCAGCATAATTAAAAGGGAGAGCCAGAAGGAAACACAAACATGAGGGCTCCCTGAGATGTAAAGCAAACAATCACCTCACCGTCAACAAACCTGAGTGATCAATGAGAGTGAGGAAGACAGCATCTAAACATACCAGTTCACCATAATACTCTGCGTCCATGAGTCCCCCAGATCTGCTCCTTTACCTAAGGCTAATCTTTTTGGCACGGTGGTGTAGTGGTTAGCACTGTCGCCTTGCACCGCCAGGGTCGGGGTTCGGTTCCCAGGGCAGGCTCGATTCCCGTCTCTGTGTGCATGGAGTTTGCATGTTCTCCCCGTGTTTGGTGGGTTTCCTGCGGGTACTCCGGTTTCCTCCCACATTCCAAAGACATGTAGGTTAGGTTAATTGACATTCCAAATTGCCCATAGTGTGTGAATGAGAGTGTGTATGTGTGTGTGCCCTGCGATGGATTGGCACCCTGTCCAGGGTGTACCCCGCCTTGTGCCCTAAGTTTCCTGGGATAGGCTCCAGGTTCCCGCGACCCTGTATATAAGGATAAAGCGGTACAGAAAATGAATGAATTAATAGCCTAGACTTAAACTGTGTCTGAGTCCCAAACATTAATTGGAAGACTATTCCATAATTTTGGAGCTTTGTAAGAAAAAGCTCTGGTGGTCAGTCCAGATGATGAATGGCTCCCTGGCGCCCTGGAGCCAGTGACGCCATTCCTCCAAAGCCCACTTTATGGCCAGCAGCGATACGGGGTAGGGGACCGCGAGTGGTGTCAAATTTTTTGGAGAAGAAACTACATGGATGTAGTTTCTGATCTGGACCTCGTTGTGAGAGAACAGCTCCAGCGCCCACATCTGAAGCGTCCACCTCCACAACGAATGGCTTACTGGTGTCAGGATGGAGAAGGATGGGAGCGGTGGTGAAGCGGTTACAGAGTCCTTCAAAGGCGGAGATGGCAGCAGGGTTGAGGTGGAAAGGGAGAGAGGAAGGACGAGACAGAGCGGTTAAGGGGGCGGCAACTGTACTGTAGTCCCGGATAAAGCGACGGTAGAAATTCGCAAACCCGAGAAACCGTTGAAGTTGCTTGAGGGTCTTGGGTAGGGGCCAATGACACACAACTTCCAGCTTCTGCGGGTCCATGGCCACACCCTGGGGCGAGATGACAAAACCCAGGAACGTGGTGGAGCGCTCGTGAAAAGCGCACTTTTCCAACTTACAGTACAGCTGGTGGGCGAGTAATCTCTTTAGGACCGCCCTGACATGCTGGGTATGTTCTTCAGCGGTACGGGAGTAAATGAGTATGTCGTCCAAACAAGCAAATGCCCACCGCCCTAACATGTCCCGAAGAACATCATTAATGAAGTGTTGAAAAGCAGCGGGGGCATTGCACAGTCCAAAGGGGATGACTAGGTTTTCATAATGTCCGGTCGGGGTGATGAAGGCCGTCTTCCACTCATCGCCCTCTCTGATGCGCACCAAGTTGTAGGCGCTCCGAAGGTCCAACTTAGTAAAGATGGTGGCACCAGAGAGAGCATCCAGGGCAGAGTTGGTAAGAGGCAGAGGGTGCCGGTTCTTGATAGTGATGTTATTGAGCCCCTGATAGTCGACACATGGACGAAGTTCGCCGCCTCTCTTCTTTACGAAGAAGAACCCCACGGCAGCAGGCGAGGAGGAGAGCCTGATGGTACCCTGGCGAAGGGCGTTGGTTATGTATTCCTCCATAGCCTGCGTCTCAGCTGATGTTAATGATTAGAGGTGGCTGCGGGGTGGGACTGTACCTGGTTGAAGGTCGATGGCGAGATCGTACGTGCAGTGTGGAGGGAGGTGGGTGGCCCGTCGCTTGCAGAAGACCTCTGCCAGGTCCCTATAGGTCTCAGGGATGGCATTGGTGTCGACTTCGGGGGCCTTGAACTCCCTAGAGCACATCCCAGCCGATGCCCTTAGGCATAGTTCGGTACAGGTCGCACCCCATTGTAAAATCCGGTGTTGCGTCCAGGAGATGAGGGGGTCGTGTTGCAGAAGCCACGGATGTCCCAGGATGATGGGAGGAGAAGAGATGGAGGAGACATGAAACCTGAGCTGTTCCTGGTGCTGGTCAATGAGGAGGGTGATGGGTTGAGTTTGGGTGGTGATTGGGCTGGTAGATAGGGGCCGACCGTCGAAAGAGGTAATCCGAACGGGCTGGGATAACGTCTCGAATTTTACCCCCAATTTCTTGGCATAAGAAGAGTCAATGAAGTTACTTGCTGGAGGGATAATCTGGAGGGATACCTGAACCGTAAGTCGAGAGATGGTGGCGTCGGTAGTGGTGGAGATCAGGAGTGGGCCCGGTGAGTCTCTCCCTCCACTCACTGGAGAGGACAAATCAGTCCGGTGATGTTCGCAGTGGACAAATCGTCCGGTGATGTTCTGCAGACCCACAATATGCGCACAGGCCCTCTCTGAACCGGCGTGCATGCTCGGCTACGATCAGGGAGACGCGCCCTAATTGCATGGGTTCCCCGGCTCCGGTGTCAACCACGGCAGGAGGTGGAGATCCGACAGTTCCGGTGTTTGCGGTGGTGAAAGCTGCAGGTGGTCGTGAGGTGGTGTAGGAGAAGGTGGGTGCAGGCGGCAGGGTCCTCGGGGCTGGCTTCGGGCGAGACAGAAGGCGCTGATCGATCCGCAGAGCAAGCTGGATCAGTCCCTCGAGTGTGGTGGGAAGTTCTCGCCCGGCGAGCTCGTCCTTGATGCGTGAAGCCAGTCCCTCATAGAAGGACGTCCGGAGCACGGCGTCTCGTCTGCATGGCAAGGGTCCGGAATTCTGCTGCATACCGGCTCACGGACGATCCTCTCTGCCGCAGGTGGTAGAGTTTAGTGTCGGTCTCCACCTCGCCCGCTGGATGTTCGAAAGTCAATCTGAGCTGGCGGGTGAATTCATTGTAAGAATGGGCGGTGTCAGAATTAAGGACTGCCGTGGCCCACTCAGCTGCCTACCCTGTTAGCAACGAGACCAGGAGAGCGATGCGTAGCCGATCGGTGGAGTACTTGGTGGAGTTGAACTCAAACACCAGATCAATCGCTGTCAAAAATACATCACATCTCCCGTCCATGCCATTCCATTTTTCTGGAAGTACAAGAAAAACATCAGTAGGGGGGGGGGGGGGGCGGTTGGTGCGGCGGCGCGGCCACCGCGGCCGCAGCGACGGGAGGCCGGCTAGCCACGCCCTTAACAGCCACCCGCAGATCCGCGTTCTCCTGCCTGAGCTCCGCCACCTCGCGGCGCAAGGCTGCGACGTCTTGGACACCCTGGCGCAGAGTAGAGAGCTCAGTCAGCTGGTTGATGAGCACGGCATGCTGATCTACCATGTCGCATAGGCGCGCATGATCCGCTGGGTTTACCGCTTTAGGCTCAGTCATTCTGTCAGAGATGAACTAACCTGAGGTGACCAGAAGATGTAGCTTTAGCGGTTAGCCCGATGTAGCGTGGATGGTAAACCCAAACGCGGAGTAACAGCGAGTAGGCAGGATAACCTCGCGATTTAGTTTAAGGACTCTCACGAAAGGAGATCAAGGGAAAAACACAAATTTAACCCGCGTCCTATAAATACACACACAACGGTAGGAAGCAACAACCAAAAGATAGTGAGTACTCACGGTTTGATGAACGCCAACCTGAACCGACATGGGCTGAACTCAATGACTGAGCGGTAAGCCACCGTTTGTTTACTCCTCTTATACTTCCTGGTAGGCGGCCGTCTTACTTCCGGGTCCTAGTGCCGGCCACAGATTGGGTGTGCATGACATCGTAAGACACTAGCAATTCACTCAGATACTGCGGCGCGAGACCATTTAATGCTTTATATGTCAAAAGTAGTATTTTAAAATCAATGTGAAATTTTACGGGGAGCCAATAAAGTGCAGATAAGATAGGTGTGATATGCTCATATCTTCTGATTCTAGTGAGGACTCTCGCTGCTGCATTCTGGACTAGCTGAAGCTTGTTTATGCACCTAACAGAACAACCAGACACTAAGGAATTACAATAGTCCAACCTAGAAGTGATAAAAGCATGAACTAGTTTTTCTGCATCGTTTAGCGACAATATATTTCTTATCTTGGCAATATTTCTGAGGTGAAAGAATGCTGTCCTGGTAATGTTATCTACATGAGCTTCAAATGAAAGTCTGGAATCTATAATCACACCGAGGTCTTTTACTGTTGCACTTGATGGAATAGAAAGGCCATCTAAAGTTACAGTGTGATCTAAAATCTTACTTCTAGCTGAATGCGGTCCTATGACTAAAACTTCTGTCTTATCAGGATTAAGCAGTAGGAAGTTAATTAGCATCCAATCTCTTATTTCCTGCACATATTGCTCAACTTTAGTGAGCTTTTCTATATTTCTGGATGCTCTCCTTCCATGCTATTTGTAATACTAATTGTAAAATTTTGTTTGGCACCATTTACATTCAAATTTCCGAGCGGTCTGTTTTAAAGTGCGTGTGTGATCGTTATACCAGGGAGCGAGTTTCTTATCTCTGATAATTTTTCTTTTAACTGGAGCTACATTATCTAGGGTATAACAGAACGTCGACTCTAAATATTCAGTCGGCTGTGGGGTCAGACGGTGATCCAATCAAAGTTGATAGCTCTGGGAGATTACTGGTAAAACTCTGTGTGGTACTTGATGTGAATGTACGTTTAATACGGTAGCGCGGTGCTGTGCATACATTATCACTATGGCACACTTTAATTGAGACAAGATAGTGATCTGATATAACTTCAGACAGTGGAATTGTGAATAAATTTTTTATACTTAATCCGAGAAATATTATTAAATCTAAAGTGTGACCTGCTTTATGAGTGGGTCCTACTACACACTGATTTACTCATACTGAGTCCAGTATGGACATAAATGCTGAATGTCTTCTGGATTCTCAAAATGAATATTAAAATCTCCGGCAATTAACGCTTTGTCTATAGAAATGACTAGGTTAGAGAGGAAATCTGCAAATTCACTAAGAAATTCAGAATACGGCCCTGGAGGTCTGTAAATTATGATTATCGGGATCGACTGAGCTGACTTAATATGCTTAAATACACTATATATTACTAAAGGATTTCGAATGAATTAAATTTGTGTCCATGTTTTTGAATGATAGACAGATTATCATTATGAATAACTGCGACGCCTCTGTAAGAGCCATATCGTACTTGTTGTGTTTATTTTATTTTATTTGTTGTTATTTCATTTATTCTACCTTGTTCTATTCATTAGTAAAGCATTAAGCATTAAGTTTGTTACATAAGCCATAAGCTTATAATCACAGTGGATTTACTCAAGATGACTGTATGAAGTGTTGATTCTTTGATGCTGACAAAATAAACTACAAGAGACAAAGAGATCGGACTTCTGTCGTGTGAGTGAAACTTTAAAGCAGAGCTACGCGTCAAAACTGGTGAAATAATATGACCGCAGCCTCCTCCTCTACCAGTTAGCCGAGGCTGGGGTATGTAGCTGTACCCAGGAGGACTAGCTTCATTTAAAGCTACATACTCATCCTGTTTAATCCAGTTTTCAGTTAAACAGAGTAAATCAAACTCCTGATCTGTGATAATTTCATTAACAATAACTGCTTTTGCGAGAGAGATCTAATATTTAATAGTCTTAGCTTCAGAGGTGCCGGCTGCGCATTCAGTGTGATCTGAGTTTGTGGTCTTTATGTTAATTAAATTATTAAAACAGACTTTCTGAGTCTTTCTACATTTTTGCTTAGATCGGGGAACAGACACAGTATCAATATGTTGAACCCTGAGTGACGACTCTATGCAGCTAGCAGACGGTTGGTTTAGCCTGTCTGTCTGCTCTGGGCTCTGGATTGTCACCGATTAACTAGACCTCTACTGAGACTATGAGCTATACTACAGGAAATGAGAGCAGCACCTTCCCGAGTGGGATGGACACCGTCCCGCCCTAACAGGCCAGCTTTGCCCTCAAAGGTCTTCCAATTGTCTATGTAGCCCACATCATTTTCGGAGCACCACCTGGACATCCAGCGGTTCAGCGACCATAACCTGCTGTAAGCTATGTCGCCACGTCTCATTGGGATGGGACCAGAGCATATTACTTCATCGGACATCACCTTCGCTAATTTAAACACCTCTGTAAAGTTACTCTTACTAACCTCTGACTGATGAAGGCATATATCATAAGCTCCAGTATGTACCACTATCTTATGGAACCTGTGCTGTCCTAGAGCCCTAAGATTGCCTGCTATGTCCGGTGCTCGGGCTCCCGGGATACACCTAACCACTGCCGCTGGCGCCCCTAAAGGTCTAGCTAAGTTACTCATGATAGAGTCTCCTATAACCAGAGCTCTTTCAGGTTTCTCAGCGGGTGCAGCACTGAAGAGAGCAAACCTGGTGGACATGTGAAGCGCAGAGGAGGTGTGCTCCGGTGGGCTAGCCTTAGTGTTAGCTTTGGCTGAACGAGTATGCCGCCAAGTCGTCACCCACTCGCCCCGCTGTGAGGGCTCTAATGCCGGAGTCGGGGGCTGTTTATCTCCGCCTGTGGCACCCAGACTGTCGGCTACGGGAATAACGCTGCTCTCACACTCTATAACCCTCTCTAAAGTCTGGATGCGCTCCTCTAACGCTGATATCTTCTCCGTCAGGGTGCTAACTAACACACATCTATCACAAGTAACGTTATCGCTAATGACGGAGGAAGAATGTCTAAACATCCTGCACTCCATACACTGAACAAGCTGAATATTATCCATTATAACGTACCTGAGTCTGAGTTTTTAGTTGGTCTGTGCTGAATTCTGTTTGTTGTTTTTATACGAAGAAACTCTCGCGTTGCGAAACTTTCACGGCAACAATACAAAAACAGGACGCTACGTCACAGGAAGGAAGACATGACGAGTGAACAGACCCTACAGAACGCAGCAGGGATGCCCCTCCCAGAGGAGGAACCCCCCTACCTGGATTACGTCCGACGTCAACAGGGGCAGATTGATGGACTGGCGAGAGTGGTCAACCATCTGGCGCGCAGCGTCCAGAACCTCTCCACTGGGCAGTCGCCCCTGTCCTCTCCTCGACAGCGCTGCAGGGGACCCGGAGGGGTGTGAGAAGTTCCTCCTGGCATGTTAGCTCTACCTGGCCGACGTTCCCGACCTACCTGAGAGAAAGAAGGTCAGCTTCGTTATCCAGCAGCTCACCGGGCCAGCAATGGACTGGGCCACGGCCATGTGGAGCGCAGGCGGAAGTGCCACGTCCAGCTACGAGCGGTTCCTTCGAGCCTTTCACACGGTCTTCGACCATCCCGATCACGGGAAGATGGGGTAACAACAGCTGTTGAGGCTAAAACAAGGACAGTCCACCGTCGCAGACTACGCCGTGAAATTTCAGATCCTCGCCGCGGAGAGTGGCTGGTGCAACAAGAGCCTACTCGCCAGGTTCAGAGACGGCTTGCACCCCGACCTACAGCTTGAACTCGCCTGCCGCGACGAGGGTTTATCCCTGGATGGTTGCATCGAACTGGCGATTAGGCTGGACCAGCACCTCCGCGGCCAACGAACCCCCCCGTGGAACGGGAGGCAGATCCGAATTGTCACGGAGGGACAGCCTCAGCAAAACCCCCATTGAACTGTGCGAAGGCAATACACCGGAACCAATGGGCGTGGACACGTCCCGCCTGTCGGCTCAGGAGAGGCGGCGTCGAATCTCGTCGCTCAGTGTTTGTACTGTGGGGGGGGGGGCACACACTTCATTCACAACTGCCCACTCATCCAAGTAATCGCACACACCCCACCCAGCACTCATCATGATTTTTGTTTACAGGCTTCTCTCACGTATAATAACCGTTCTGTCTCTGTTTTTCCCCTGATAGATTCCGGGTCGGCTGGAAACTTAATTTCTTTTGCAGTTCTTTCCTCGCTGAGAGCTCCTGCTTCCAAGCTCCTGCTTCCACACCCGATCTCAATCAAAGCTCTAGATGGCAAAACATTGTCGTACTCACCAGTTGAACATCTTTCCGTGCCCCTACGATTAACCTTTCCCGGTCACACTGAGGAACTAAAATTTTTCATTATTTCTCAGTTGGACCAGTCCGTCGTGATGGGTCTACCATGGCTCAGTTCTCACAATCCCAATTTTGATTGGGAAGGTTCACGCATCACATCATGGGCCACCAGATGCGCAAAATTCTGTACACCTTCGGCATTGACGGTCCAAACAACCACGATTGAGAGCCCTAGTGTCCACCCTAGTGCCATCAGAGTACACACGATTCAAAGACGTGTTTAGCCGCAGCACTTCGCCCTCATTGGCCGTGGGACTGCGCGATTGATCTTTTGCCCGGGAAAACACGGCCTTGCTCATGCATTTATCCATTGTCCGTGGCTGAATCATGGGCTATGGAGGAATACATGACTGAGGCTCTCAGTCAGGGGCTCATCAGCAGGTCCACGTCACCCGTGTCGGCAGGTTTCTTTTTCATCGAGAAAAAAGATTATCGAGGGCTCAATACAATCACAATAAAGTATAAGCACCCACTGCCCCTGGTACCGACCCCTATCGACCAGCTCCGCGGCACATCCATCTTTACCAAACTTGACCTCCGCAGCGCATACAATCTCGTTCGTGTTCGCAAGGGAGATGAGTGGAAGACTGCATTTAGCACGACATCAGGTCACTATCAATACAATGTAATGGCTTATGGACTGGTAAATGCACCTGCGGTGTTTCAGGTGTTCATGAATGACGTGTTCCGGCATATGTTGAACCGTTTCGTTACAGTATATTTAGATGATATTCTGATATACTCGCGGTCATATGTCGAGCATGTCCAGCATGTAACCGCCGTCCTTCGTCGACTACGTGAACATGGGCTCTATGCAAAGGCGGCGAAATGTGAATTTCATAAAGAGGAGATCGCATTTCTTGGCTATCGCATAGGATCACAGTGGGTTGAAATGGACACAGCCAAGGTAACGGCGGTATAACAATGGCCGGAACCCAAGTCAGTTAAGGCGCTCCAGAGCTTTCTTGGGTTCGCCAATTTCTATCGGCGCTTTATTAGGGGCTTCAGTACAGTGGCAGCACCAGTCACTGAGTTATTAAAAGGGAAACCACAATGTCTACGTGCGTTCTCGCTGGAAGCGCGCACGGCTTTCCAGCACCTCAAACAAGCTTTCATCTCCGGCATTATTAAAACTACCAGACCCAGAGAAACCCTTTTTAGTAGAGGTCGATGCGTCGGAGGTTGGGCTGGGAGCAGTGCTGTCACAGCGCCATGGCCACCCCGAAAAGCTCTACCCCTGCACTTTTTTCTCATGGAAACTGACACCTGCCGAGCGCAACTATGATATCGGAAATCGCGAACTGCTTGCAGTAAAAACGGCGTTAGAGGAGTGGAGGCATTGGTTGGAGGGAGCTAAACACCCTTTTGTCGTACTAACAGATCACCGGAATCTGGAGTACCTCCAACAAGCCAAAAGACTAAACTCTCGGCAAGCCCGATGGGCACTGTTTTTCACATACTTTCATTTTGTTATTACGTATCACCCCGGTTCTAAGAATAAAAAGGCGGATGCGTTGTCCCGCTGTTTTTCAGCGCCGGATCTGAATCCAGATCCCGAAACAATACTGCCCACGTCACTCGTGGTAGCTCCGGTAGTGTGGGATCTCGACTCGGAGATAGCTCAGGCGGCGCGGTCCCAGCCCGTGCCGCGGGGTTGTCCCCCGAGCCGAACCTACGTGCCCGAGTCATTACGCAAGCGAGTGATGATCGAGGCCCACACCAGCGTTTCATCTGGACACCCCGGCACTTTAAGAATATTTCAGATCCTAGAACCAAAGTTCTGGTGGCCAAACATGCGGAAAGCTGTGAAAACAGTAGTTTCGTCTTGTGCTGTGTGTGCAACAACTACAACCCCTCGATGTTTGCCAGTTGGGAAATTAATACCCTTACAAACACCCAACAGACCGTGGTCTCACATCGCAGTAGACTTTGTGACGGATCTGCCAGTGTTAAAAGGGTACACAACAGTTCTGGTAGTGGTGGATCGTTTCTCTAAGGGATGCCAATTTCTCCCGTTTAGCTCACTTCCAACTGCCTTCCAGGTAGCAGAAACCCTATTCGAAACAGTGTTTCACTACTACGGTATCCCGGAGGACATTGTTTCTGATCGTGGTCCCCAATTTATCGCCAGGGTCTGGAAAGCTTTCTTCCAGAAGTTGGGGACCACCGTTAGCCTAACATCCGGCTATCACCCCGAATCCAACGGACAGGCAGAGCGGACTGTTCAAGATCTCGGGAGGTACCTCCGTGCATATTGTAGTAGTCGGCAACATGAATGGGCAGACTGTTTATTCTGGGTGGAATATGCACAAAACTCCCTAAAACACTCCTCGACCGGCTTAACACCGTTTCAGTGTGTGCTTGGGCACCAACCACTGCTCTGTCCCTGGGATGCCACTCCCACCGATATCCCCATAGTGGATCAGTGGTTTAAGAAAGCGGAAAAAGTATGGGAGAATGCGCACACCAAAATCTCCCAAGCAATACGCAGGTTTAAAAAATTCGCCAAATGACGGCAAGGGGGAAGTCCGCCGCTCCAGGTAGGTGATCGAATGTGGCTCTCGACAAAGGACCTTACCCTCAATCTTCCCTGTCGCAAGCTGTCCCCCAAATACATCGGGCCCTTCCCTATTTTAGCACAAATTAATCCCGTTTCTTATAAATTGCAACTTCCCTCTCACATGCATGTTAACCCTGTTTTTGTGTCCCTTCTCAGTCCAGCGATACGGGGACCCCTGGACGGAGGTGTCACAAACCCTTCACTCCTCGGGGCTGTAGAAATAGCGGGCGCCCCTGCGTTCAGAATCAAAAAACTTCTAGATGAGGCGAGGAGGTTCCCTGCAATATTTGGTAGATTGGGAGTGTTACAGACCGGAGGAGAGCAGCTGGGTCCCGCCACGAGATGTGCTTAGTCGAGAGCTCATCTCCGAATTCCATCAAACACGCCCAGCACCGCGACCTCTGGGCCGTCCCACCCGCCGGCAACCCTAGCAGATATTGGTCACGAATCCCTTTGGTAACACAGAGAGTGCGCCCGCACCTCTCCCAGGAAGCCGGTCCTGGGAGGGGCGGTATTATCACATCCGAGCCACCTCAGTCCTGGGGAGTAAGATCTGGCTCGCCGGATTACTGAGCCGCCGCTTTGTCTCCCCCTAGTGTGTCTACGTGTGTACTGTTTCCCCCATGTAACATCAATTAACAAGAGATCAAGTTCACCTGTGTCTACCCCGTGTGTCTCACTATTTATTCCAGCCGAACCCATATCACCTCGTCTGTTCACTGTTGTGCACCTTCATGTCATATGTGTGTGTTATTTTGTGTGTTTGTTTCCCTCCCAGGACTGAGCGGTATCTGCAGGCGAGGCTCAAGTTCAAAGAAAGGCCTTTTCCCAAAAAGGTCCAAGCGGGGCTAAGTGAGGCCACGGCATCCTCAGGTCACAGGAGCCAAAGTTTATTTTTTTTGTTTGTTGTTTTGAGCCCGTCTGCAGTCCTCGCCTGGCGAAGTCCCCCGCGTGTGAGATTGTCTGTTCCTATTTTTTTGACTCGTGCTTTTGTGACTGTCCTTTTCGTTCTCATGAAAGACTTGTTATTTCACCCTGCACCTGCGTTCAGTCTGTCACTATGCAAGACATGACAGAAGTTTTGTCTTAAAACTTAAAGAGCGTTAAAATTCACCTATTTCAGCTTGTTATTTCAGCCAACTTGTTATTTCAGACAAAGTGAAAATATGAACTAATCCCAGTAAAATATTCACTTTATCTTTTCTAATTAATATCTATTGGTGCAGGTGTTTGTTTACATTGAGACAGTAGTGCATTAGTAGATTATTAAATCTGACACATAACTGTTCATAACATCGCTTTTACATCACAGAAAGATTAAACATACCTTAATCAGTCCATTCATCTTTGAAGGTTCAGTTTTTGTAGTCTACTTTCCTATTTTTTGGAGTAAGCCATGCTGTGTCATGCATTTGTTTGTGTTTTGTGAGGATTTGGTGCGCCTTGCAGGTGCATTATCTTCGGTTCTGTGTTCCCTTTCAAGGCTTCCACTCGATGCTGCGTGAAAACGCTATGGGAACCATTTTGTCCAGTTGCCGGCTGTGGAGCATGTGTGAAAACACGCCAAAATTTGGCCACATATATAACCTCGGTCAAGTGACGTCATCTGATTAGATGCAGGTGGAGGTTATAAAATACAGGTGAGCCGGCAACAACCTCAGATCATTTGTCTTCACTTTGACCTTGTTGTGAGCGTGTTGTGTTTAAACCAGCAAAATAAGAAGTGTTTAACTCACCGATATCTGAGTTTTAAACAAGATGTCCCTCCATGTGTGATAATCCATATCGGAGGGCAATTCAATTCAATTCAATTCAATTTTATTTATATAGCGCTTTTAACAATGGTCATTGTCTCAAAGCAGCTTCACAAAAATTAAAGAAATTTAACAAATCATAATAATAATAATAAATAAATAAATTAATTAATTAATAATAGAAAATAAATAAATAAAAACAAATAATAATAATAATTATAGAAAAGAAAATAATTGGAAGTGTGGATGTGTGAGAAAAATGTGCAGATAATAATGAGACGAATGAATGAAATTTCTCTGATGAGCAAGCCAAGGGTGACGGCGGCAAGGAAAAACTCCCTGAGATGGCATTAGGAAGAAACCTTGAGAGGAACCAGACTCAACAGGGAACCCATCCTCATTTGGGCGATAACAGATAGAAATGATATAACATCTTGTGCGTTGTGCAGGTGAAAATTCAATATGACAGAAATTATTTAAATTGACATGAAGACCAGTTCAGCATAGGGATGAGTCAGTAGGTGCACAGGGCAGATGAGGTCTGGATCACTGGAAGCACAGGAGCAGCATGTGTAGCTCCAACCATCATAAAGCTGAATCCAGCTGGAGCTGGTCCTTCTCTGGATGCCTCAGGAACCTCGCAGGGTCGGCCTTTGTCTACTGAAGCTGGCAAAATCTCCCGATGCCTCGGGATGGGTAGAGAAATACAGAACAGATGGGGAGAATTAGCGTAGTTGCCATTCGGTATAGGTGTACTGGAGTATGAGTACTGGGATGAGTTATGTGTATGCCAGATTAAAAAGATGCGTCTTGAGTCTACTTTTGAACTGAGAAACCGTGTCTGAGCCCCGAACACTGTCTGGAAGGCTATTCCAAAGCTTTGGAGCTAAATATGAAAAAGCCCTACCCCCTTTTGTAGATTTTGAAATTCTGGGAACTACCAGAAGTCCGGAGCTTTGTGATAAGGCGCGTGGTGGATTGTAGCGCATCAGAAGACTGGTTAGGTATGTGGGAGCTAAACCATTTAAGGCCTTGTATGTAAGTAATACTATTTTGTAATTTATTATAAACTGAACAGGTAGCCAGTGCAGGGATGATAATATTGGGGTTATATGATCATATTTTCTGGATCTAGTGAGAACCCTGGCAGCTGCATTTTGGATTAACTGAAGCTTGTTTATTGAGGATGCAGGACAACCACCTAGTAATGCATTACAATAGTCCAGTCTGGAGGTCATGAATGCATGAACTAGCTTTTCTGCATCAGATACGGATAAGATGTTCCTAAGTTTAGCAATATTTCGAAGATGGAAAAAGGCTGTTTTTGTGATATTTGAAATGTGATTTTCAAAAGACAAGTTACTGTCTAATATTACTCCCAGATCTTTTACTGCTGAGCTGGTAATAACAGTACATCCTTCTAAGCGCAAGCTGAATTGTGAAAGCTGTTGTGTGCTGGTTTTTGGGCCAATAAGTAATATCTCTGTCTTATCTGAATTTAATAAAAGAAAGTTATTGGTCATCCAATCTTTTATGTCCTGGACACACTCAGTTAATCTAGACAACTTAGGTATTTCGTCTGGTTTAGTTGAGATATATAATTGGGTATCATCAGCATAACAATGGAAACTAATCCCATGTCTTCTAATGATGTTACCCAAGGGAAGCATGTATATTGAGAACAACAGAGGTCCTAAAACTGACCCTTGTGGGACCCCATATTTCACTGGCATTACACCAGACGGTTCTCCATTTAGATCTACAAAATGGTAGCGATCAGACAGGTAAGATCTAAACCATTTTAATGCCTGTCCCTGAATACCTATATAATTTTGTAAGCGATCTATGAGAATATTATGATCTATAGTGTCGAATGCAGCACTAAGATCGAGCAGGACTAGCAATGAGGTCTGAAGCTAAAAACAAGTCGTTTGTAATCTTAACTAGTGCAGTTTCTGTGCTATGATGGGGCCTGAAACCTGACTGAAATTCTTCAAGGATGTTGTTATCCTGCAAGAATGTGCAAATTTGAGCTGATACTACTTTTTCTAGTATTTTTTATATGAACGGGAGGTTTGAAATCGGTCTGTAATTTGTTATTTCATTCGCGTCCAAATTAGATTTTTTAAGAAGCGGCTTAATAACTGCTAACTTGAAAGGTTTAGGGACGTGACCTAGATGTAATGAAGAATTAATAATGTTTAGGAGTGGCTCTCCAACCGTAAGCATCACTTCTTTTAAAAATCTGGTTGGGATTGGGTCTAACAGGCACGTTGTTGATTTAGCCGAGGTGATGAGTTTATACAGCTCTTCCTGTCCTATACCTGTAAAGCAGTGAAAATCTAAATGTGAAGCTATAGGCTGAACTGGATCGTGAGATACTATTAGAGGTTGAACCTCCATTATTTTCTTCCTGATATTATTGATTTTTTCATTAAAGAAGTCCATAAAGTCTTCACTTCTAAACTGTGATGGGATACTCTCTGCGGGCATCTTAGGTTTTGTTAGGCGAGCCACTGTACTAAATAAGAACCTGGGATTGTTTTGGTTTCTTGCTATCAGTTGGCTAAGGTGCTCGGTCCTAGCAGTTTTTAGAGCCTGTCTATAGCTGCACATACTGTCTTTATACGCAATTCGAAAAACTTCTAATTTAGTTTTCCTCCATTTTCGCTCGAGGTTACGGGTTGCTCTCTTTAGGGTGCAAGTATGACTGTTGTACCACGGTGCAAATGTTTTATCTCTGACTTTTTTTAATCTGATGGGAGCAACAGTGTCTAATGTACTGGTAAAAATAGTGCCCATGCTGCTAGTCACTTCATCTAGATCATCTGCATTTAGGGGTCTAATAAGAAACATGGGACAGATCCGGCAGATTACTTGTGAATCTGTCTTTAGTAGTGGGATTCATATTTCTAACAGATTGATAACGTGGGGAGACACAGCTAATCTGTTCTACAGGTAGAGTATATGTCAGGAGGTGATGATCTGTGATATCATCACTTTGAGGTATGATCTCTATATTAGAGACATCTATACCATGGGATATAATTAAATCTAGCGTATGATTAAAGCGGTGAGTTGCTCCAATTATATTTTGCTTAACCCCAAAGGAATTTAGTAAATCCATAAATGTGAGTGCTAAAGCGTCGTTAGCATCATCTACATGAATGTTAAAGTCTCCTACTATCAACACTTTGTCAGAGTTAACCAATAGGTCTGATAGCAGATGTCCAAATTCTTTAAGAAAATCGCCATATGGCCCCGGGGGTCTGTACACGGTGGCCAGGGTAAAATATAGCAAGGGTTTATTACGCATTTCATTTAGTGCAACATTAATGATAAGCACTTCAAATGAATTAAACCTGGGCCTTATTTTCTGGGTAACAGTGAGTACATCATTGTAGATAGTGGCGACACCACCACCGCGACCAGTTAGACGGGGCTCGTGCTTATAGAAATATCCTGACGGAGTAGACTCATTCAGACCAAAATATTCATTTGGTTTAAGCCAGGTTTCAGTGAGACAGAGTGCGTCAAGGCAATAATCTGAGATAATTTCATTAACAATAAGTGCTTTAGGCGCAAGGGATCTAATGTTGAGTAGTCCAAACTTTAGAGGTGGATTTTGACTACTTATTTTGCCTTTTTCAGGTTTTACGGTTATCAGATTGTTTCGGGCAAATTTAACAAATTTATTCTTTTTTCTCAGTATTCGGGGAACAGACACAGTTTCTATAGGACAAGCTATGTGTGTGCATCTATCACTACGGTGAGTTGTGATGTGGCTAATATGTTTGGAATCTACAGTATGACTTACCGCCAGTCAGATGGTTCGTAGTGTCCTGGAGATGTTGTCAGAGAGGACCGCTGCTCCAGCTCTGCTAGGGTGTAGGCCATCGGTGTGATAGAGCCTAGGACGCTCCCAGAAAACATTCCAGTTATCAACAAAGCGTAATTTCTGTTGTTGACACCAAGATTGTAACCATTCATTAAAAGCAAATAATCTACTGAACTTCTCGATTCCTCGCTGAAATGTGGGAAGCGGTCCAGATACGATGATCCTTGTCGTGGGTGATGTGCTGCGGACCTTCTCGACCAGGCTCCTGAAGTCCTTCTTTAGGATCTCCGTCTGCCTCAGCCTGGTGTCGTTTGTGCCGGCATGAAGGACCACAGCTCCAATGTTCTTCCTCAGGGCAGCAGGCACCTGTGCAGCAACATCAAGAACACGTGCACCAGGTAAACAGCGTGTGTGCACCTTACCTTTAGCCGTGGTAGCACGCACGTGACGAACGATGGAGTCTCCGATGACCAGGACGTCGTGTGCCGTCTCGCGGAGAGGAGCGAAGCGGTTTTGGGTCGAGATGTCGAAGACGGGTGGTGGTGGTGGAGGGGGAGAGGTCCTTGCCCGGGGCTTGGCGTGCTTCTTCCGCCGCTGCTGTATTCAGGGTCCGTGGTATCCCGGCGCCGGGGTGTAGGAAAACTGGGCGGCCTGCGTCCTTGGTGTGTTGGACCTGGGCAGAGAAACACAGGAAAACAGGTTGAGGTTGTCGGAGAATTCTCACGCTGAGAATTTACCTGGGACAGGTGAGTGTTGGTCCGCGTCGATTCCAGCGTGGCTTTCCGCTGCTGTAGCCGGGCCAGCTTCACCTGTAGCTCACGGATCAGCTTCTCCATGGCCTCCACCTCCAAATCCACCGAGTGTAGCTCCAATGTCTCCTCACCTGCACTCAGAGGCAGAATCACAACCGACATGATGTCTAAACACGGAAAATAATCGGTGTGAGGAAGCAAAAACAAACTTTACAAACAAACAAACAAACGTGATAGCCGGGCTAGCGATGCTAATGCTAATTAGCGATGCTAATGCCGGCTAAAAGCGGTGTGCTGCAAAACAATTAAAACTTAACGATATAACACGCGTTTCGAGTAAATATATTATAAGATACTTATCCGTTTTATGTACACTCTTCGTAAGGGGACGAAAAAGTTTAAAAGTTGGTCAGTATGGTGGAGCTCGGAAAAAAAGCAGCGTCTCAGCGTCCTTACAATCCTTACTGCTGCGCGCCATGGGCTTCCTGTAAATGGGTAAAGATAAACATCCAATCTTGCTTAAACCGCTGAGATTGAATAATCTCCGAGTACTAGGAAAAACAACAACAACAACAAAAAAAACCCGGAATCGGGTGGCCGGGGGGCCTCAACGACGCGCTCCCCCAGCTTTCTCCATATGAGTTAACCCTTTCATGGAGTACTGTAAGCTGTATTAAATATAGTTAATGTGGAATCGCAGAGTTATATGATGTAGCCCAGATAGAAGAGACGCTTCAAAAGCTATCTCTCTCTTGGGACATCATCCTTCCTGAAAAGCTAATACTTCCTTTCAAGCTGTGTAGAATTTCATCTTCCCTAAAGGGAAAAGCTTTTCAGGCAGCAGGTCAGGTTGGTGCTCCTTTGCACACCATGGCGGTTTTGCAGGCCTACCACTCTACCTGCTGAGACACTTGAGCACTGGTGGGGCTCTTCAGATTGGGCATATTGGAATTACGCCGGGCCACAGACTTGTCTCTGCGTGCAACAAAAGCAGACGGCTCGTGCTATCGGCCGTTTTATGGCTGCAATGGGTTTCGTGTGGAGGCACTTGTGGTTGAATCTTAGGCGCATCAAGGATAAGAATCTTGCATTCCTCCTGGATGCCCCTATCTCGCCTTTCGGCCTGTTTGGCGATATCGTTAACTCGGTCGCCACTAGGTTCATGAGGCGAAGTTGAACAAGCCTTCGGGAAATTCCTTCCCCGCCGTACTCAAAAGTCGGGACTGTCGGCCACCCAGTCTCGACCGGGTCTGACACTTGCCAGGCGTGAAACACAAGGGATGTGTTTTTGAGCCTGCCACCCCTTTTGGGGTACAACGCGCCTCACTATCAGCATCAAAAAGGGTCAGACTGGCATATTGTCTTCTTCACAAGAAGCCCTGAGGTTCTTGTGCCCAGGACCATGGTGCTGGTCCCCCAATGGGGAGATGCACGCAGAATTTCTTTCTAGAATTAAGTGGTCTCCCTGACATGTTCCCCTACCAGACAGTGAGTCAGACTACTACAATCAGTATTCCTTGGCAGAGGAACGGGGGGCTGCATCCAAATTTTTAGATCTCGCGGGCTGTACCGCTATCTAAAATAAACAATACAGTTCAATGTTGACTGTTAAAGTGATTGCTCTCAAATCCTACCAAGCGATTGATTTGTGACAATCGATTGAAGGACGCTTACTTTCATATAGAAGTATTCCCACAACACAAGGAAAGACCTGAGGTTTGCTTTTGGGGGCCAAGCTTACCAGTATCGGGTCCTTTCAGTTGGTCTAGCTTTCTCACCCGCACATATTCCCGTCCATATAAAAGCCGCTTATAGCTGACTTGTCAGCAAGAGGCTGGAGCTCAGTGATTTTGCTTGTGTCTTCCACATACAATTTTTTAATATGAAAGCTTTAATTAAACCTTTCTTGTTAAGGTTTATTTTATTAACTTTTTATCATTTGCCTGTTTGCTTATATATCTTCTACTCTTTCTTTTTGTAAATCTTAATTGATTTATGATTGGTTATGTTTATCTATTGTTCTGCACTCAACTGGCTAATCATATAAGCAACTGAACATGATTTTTTTTATGCCTCAATAATATCAAAGTAAAGAGAAAAGCTACATTTGGTGCTGTCATGACTATCAAGCTGTTATGTACATATTATATACTGTACAGTGCATCTCAAAAATTATAATACTGTGGAAAATGTATTTATTTTGGGAGTTAAATAAAAAGAAAAAAAAATTATCATATATTTTGCAATCATTACACGTGCCATGAAATATTTCAAGCCTTTTTTGTTGTAATTTCACAAATCCAGTATCTAAAATAAATTCATTTTAAGTTTGAGTAAATTGATATCAATACCATTGTCATGCACACTCAATCTGCGCCCGGCACTAGGACCCGGAAGTAAGGCGGGCGCCAAACCAGGAAGTATAAAAAAGGTAAACAAACGTTAGCTTACCGCTCAGTCACTGAGTTTCGGCCCATGTCGGTTCCGGCTGTCTGTCTGCTAAACCGTGAGTACTCACTATCTTTGGTTCTGCTTCCTTATATTGCGTGTGTATTTATAGGACGCGGGTTAAATTTGTGTTTTTCCCTTGCTCATCTTTCGTGAGAGTCCTTATAATAAATCGCGTGGTTATCCTGCCTACTCGCTTACATCCGCGTTTGGGTTTACCATCCACGCTACATTGGGCTAACCGCTAAAGCTGCGTCTTCTGGTCACCGAGGTTAGTTCATCCTGACAGAATGACTGAGCCTTCCGCGGTGAACCCAGCGGATTACGCGCACCTCTGCGACGTGGTAGATCGGCATGCCGCGCTCATTGATAAGCTAACCGGAGAGATCGCTAATCTGCGCCGGGGCCTCCAAGACGTAGCGGCCTTGCGCCGCGAGGTCGCGGAGCTCCGGCGGGAGAACGCGGATCTCCGCGCGGCTGTAGATGACGCGGCTAGCCGGCCTCCCGTCGCGGCGGCCGCGGCGCCGCACCAGCCCCCCCCCTCCTTCTGATGTATTTCTTGCGCTTCCAGACAAGTGGGATGGCACCGACGGGAGATGCAGTGTATTTTTGACATCACTGAATCTAGTGTTTGAGTTCAATTCCACCAAGTACTCCACCGATCGGCTACGCATTGCTCTCCTCGTCTCATTGCTATCCGGGCAGGCAGCTGAGTGGGCCACGGCAGTAATTCGATCAGATTCTGACACCGCCCATTCCTACAATGAGTTCACCTGCCAACTCCAGATGACATTTGAACACCCTGCGGGCGAGGTGGAGACCGACACCAAGCTTTACCACCTGCGGCAGGGAGGATCGTCCGTGAGCCGTTATACTGCAGAGTTCCGCACCCTCGCTGTACAGACATCTTGGGGAGATACCGCGCTCCGGACATCCTTTTACGAGGGACTGGCTTCCCGGATTAAGGACGAACTAGCCGGACGAGAGCTACCAGCCACCCTGGAGGGACTGATCCAGCTCGCCCTCCGCATTGACCAGCGCCTCCTCTCTCGTCCGAAGCCAGCCCCGAGGACCCTGCCGTCCACCGCCACCCACGTCTACACTCCATCTCGACCTGCAACCCTCTTCACTCCCGCCACCACTGAACATGTCGGATCTCCACCTCCTGCCGTGGTTAACACCGGAGCCGGGGAACCCATGCAATTAGGGCGCGCCTCCCTGACCGTGGCGGAACGAGAACGCCGGTTTCGAGAGGGTTTGTGTGCCTACTGTGGGTCGGCGGCTCACCACCGAGCAATCTGCCCACTGCGCCCGGGAAACGCGCAGACCCGGTGAGCAGGAGGAGAGACTCACCGGGCCCCATCCACCTCTCCACCATCACCAATGCCACCACCTCTCGCCTCACGGTTCAGGTAACCCTCCAGTTTGGCCACAAACGGGTCTTAAGTACTGCGTTTATCGATTCTGGTGCCGCAGGCAACTTTATTGACTCCACCTATGCCAAAGAAATGGGGGTGAATGTCGAGGCGTTATCCCAGCCTCTTCGCATTACTTCTGTCGACGGTCGGCCCCTCTCAACCAGCCCCATCACTCACCAGACCCAACTACTCACCTTCGTCATCGACCAACACCAGGAACAGCTACATTTTTACCTCACCCCCATCTCGTCTCCTCCCATCATACTCGGCTATCCCTGGCTGCTACAACACGACCCTCTCATCTCCTGGGCACAAAACCGGATCCTCCAATGGGGGCCGACCTGCAGCGAACTCTGCCTACGGGCACAGGCTGGGACGTGTTCCAAGGAGTCCGAGGCCCCCGAAGTCGACACCAACGCCATCCCACCTGAATATAGGGACCTGGCTGAAGTCTTCTGCAAGAGGAAAGCCACCAACCTACCACCACATCGCCCATACGACCTGGCGATAGAACTTCAGCCAGGCTCCATTCCTCCCCGCGGCCACCTTTACTCCCTATCTACCACCGAGACGCGAGCTATGGAGGAGTACGTCGCCAATGCCCTTTGTCATGGCACCATCCGGCCCTCCTCCTCGCCGGCGGCCGCAGGATTCTTTTTCGTTAAGAAGAAAGGGGGGGAACTTCGCCCGTGTGTCGATTATCGGGGGCTGAACAAGATCACCATAAAAAACCGACACCCGCTACCGCTCACCAACTCAGCCCTGGACGCCCTCTCTGGTGCCGCCGTATTTTCGAAGTTGGACCTCCGGAGCGCCTACAACTTGGTGCGCATCAGAGAGGGTGATGAGTGGAAAACGGCATTCATCACGCCTACCGGACACTACGAGAGCCTGGTCATTCCTTTTGGACTCTGTAACGCACCCTCGGCCTTCCAACAGTTCATCAATGACGTCCTCAGGGATATGCTGGGCCGATGGGTGTTCGTCTACTTAGATGACATCCTCATCTACTCCCACAACCTCCAAGAACACATCCAACATGTTCGGGCCGTCCTAAAGAGATTGCTCGCTCACCAACTGTACTGCAAGCTGGAAAAATGTGCCTTTCACAAGCACTCCACCACGTTCCTGGGTTTTGTCATCTCGCCCCAGGGTGTGGCCATGGACCCACAGAAGCTCGAAGCCGTACGTCACTGGCCCCTACCCAGGACACTCAAACAGCTTCAACGGTTTCTTGGGTTTGCGAATTTCTATCGTCGCTTTATCCGGGGCTACAGTACAGTTGCAGCACCACTAACCACATTGACCAGGCCCTCACACCACCCTTTTCGACTCACCCCTGCCGCCAACTCCGCCTTCCAAGAATTGTGTCATCGCTTCACCACCGCACCCATCCTCCTCCACCCCGATGCCAACAAACCTTTCGTTGTGGAGGTGGACGCGTCGGATGTGGGCGCCGGCGCGGTTCTCTCCCAGCGAGGTCCAGACCAGAAGCTGCACCCGTGTGGTTTCTTCTCCAAGAAATTTAATCCCACTCAGCAGCGATACGGAGTAGGGGACCGCGAACTGCTGGGCATAAAGTGGGCCTTGGAGGAATGGCGTCACTGGCTCCAGGGCGCCAGTGAGCTGTTCATCGTCTGGACCGACCACCAGAACCTCATCACCATCAGGAACCTCAAACAGCTCAACCCACGACAGGCACGGTGGGCACTGTTCTTCGAACAATATGACTTCCATCTGTCATACCGCCCGGGGTCCAAGAACACCAAGGCCGACGCACTGTCTAGACAGCACGATGAGGACCTTCCCCGGGCGGAACCCGTGCCTGTCATCACCTCCTCACGGATCATTGCACCCCTTCAATGGGACTTGGAGACGAGGGTCCGCCAGGCACAGGCTGCGGAGACCGAACCGGCAGGCGTGCCGCCTGGACGACTCTATGTACCCCAAGGACTAAGACCAGAAGTTCTCCAGTGGGGTCACTCTTCCACCGTCGCCGGACACCAGGGAGCCCGAAGAACCCTGTCCTTCGTCGAACGGGCGTTCTGGTGGCCCACCATGAGAAGAGAGGTCACGGAGTTCGTTCAGGCGTGCCCGGTGTGCGCCAGGGCCAAAGATACAAATCAACCATCTCCGGGAGAGCTCCAACCACTTCCAGTTCCTCGACGGCCCTGGACGCACATCGCCCTGGACTTCATCACGGGCCTGCCGGTTTCCGAGGGAAAAAACACCATCCTCACCATCGTTGATCGGTTCTCCAAGGCAGTGCACTTGGTGGCCCTCACCGGACTCCCATCAGCTAAAACCACCGCTGAGCTGATAATGGAATACGTAGTCCGCCTGCATGGGTTCCCCAAGGACATCGTCTCGGACAGAGGGCCCCAGTTCACCGCCCGGTTCTGGAAGGCCTTCTGCCGTCTGATCAACTCCACCAGCAGTCTGTCATCTGGATACCATCCCCAGACTAATGGTCAGACGGAACGGACCAACCAACAACTGGAGCGTTACCTAAGATGTTTTGTTGCTGATCGTCAGCGCTCCTGGGCCCGCTACCTCATCTGGGCAGAACTGTCTCACAACCTCCACGTTTCATCTGCCACCAACTTAAGCCCATTTGAGGTGTGCTACGGTTTCCAACCTCCGATGTTCACCCATCAAGAACCGGAGGTTGATGTACCGTCGGCCCAACAGTTGGTCCGTAGGTGTCGACGGGTCTGGAACCAAGCCAACCTTGCCATCCAGAGAGCCAATAACCGTTACATCACTCAGCACCGCCGTCGACACCCTCCGGGACGATTGTACAACGTAGGTGACAAGGTATGGCTATCCACAAAGAACCTACATCTGCACACGGAATCTCGAAAACTTTCACCTCGCTTCATCGGACCATACCGCATCACACTACGAGTAAACCCTGTCACCTACCGGCTCCAGCTGCCTGCGGCGCTCCGGATTCACCCCATATTCCACACCTCTCAACTCAAACCCTTCATCACATCACCCATGATTACACCCACCCCCCCAGCTCCTCCTCCCCGGATCATCGACGGCGGTCTCGCCTACACCGTACGCCGAATCCTCGACTCGCGCCCTCGGGGCAGAGGTACTCAGTACCTGGTTGACTGGGAGGGCTACGGCCCTGAGGAGCGGTCTTGGATTCCGGCCCGGTTCATTCTCGACCCCGAACTGATTCGAGACTACCGTCGTAGGGTATCCTCCACCCCAGGACCGTCAGGAGCCAGTCCTGGACAGGGGGGTACTGTCATGCACACTCAATCTGCGCCCGGCACTAGGACCCGGAAGTAAGGCGGGCGCCAAACCAGGAAGTATAAAAAAGGTAAACAAACGTTAGCTTACCGCTCAGTCACTGAGTTTCGGCCCATGTCGGTTCCGGCTGTCTGTCTGCTAAACCGTGAGTACTCACTATCTTTGGTTCTGCTTCCTTATATTGCGTGTGTATTTATAGGACGCGGGTTAAATTTGTGTTTTTCCCTTGCTCATCTTTCGTGAGAGTCCTTATAATAAATCGCGTGGTTATCCTGCCTACTCGCTTACATCCGCGTTTGGGTTTACCATCCACGCTACATTGGGCTAACCGCTAAAGCTGCGTCTTCTGGTCACCGAGGTTAGTTCATCCTGACAACCATATAACTATTGTGTATCTTTCGATCTAACACGCTCCACAAGGAAGGTCATCAATGAAAGGGCTGGCTGTTCACAGAGTGCTGTGTGGTAGCAACAACATCATGCAATAGTGAGGACTTCATGAACTTTTTTAATAATAAAATTGTAAATATCAGGCATAAAATTGAGGCTTTGAAACCAAACAATGTAATTGATACTGATGTTAACCTAGCCATGTCAGATTCAAACCTAGAATACTTTACTCCTCTTGAAGAGAATGAACTAATTTCACTCATCTCTTCTGCAAATTCATCAACCTGTATATTAGATCCTATACCGACACATTTTCTTAAACAGATAGTACCAGTAATAACAGAACCGATGTTGAGAATAATTAATTCCTCACTCAGCATTGGTTATGTTCCAAAATCTTTTAAAGTAGCAGTTATTAAACCAATAATTAAGAAACCTGACCTCGACCCCTGTCAGCTGTCCAATTACAGGCCAATATCAAACCTCCCCTTTATCTCTAAGATTCTGGAAAAGATAGTAGCGGAGCAGCTATGCTCATATCTACATAGAAATGGCATACATGAACTGTATCAGTCAGGATTTAGGCCTCATCACAGCACAGAAACAGCACTCATTAAAGTAGTAAATGACCTCCTATTGGCCTCTGATCAGGGTTGTGTAACTATGCTTGTATTACTCGACCTCAGTGCAGCTTTTGACACTATTGATCATGCTATTCTTCTTCACAGATTAGAAAATTTAGTAGGAATTAAGGGTACAACCCTCTCCTGGCTGAGATCTATTTGACCGATCGTTATCAGTATGTAGACTTAAATGGTGATTATTCTGCATGTTCTCTAGTGGAGTTTGGCGTTCCGCAGGGTTCAGTTTTAGGCCCACTGCTTTTTTCCCTTTACATGCTTCCTCTGGGCAACATAATCCGTAAGCATGGTATTAGTTTTCATTGTTATGCTGACGACACACAGCTATACGTCTCAACAAAACCTGATGAGAAAAACCATCTTACTAAAGTTGAGCAATGTGTTCAGGACATAAGAAATTGGATGCTAATTAACTTCCTTCTGCTTAATCCGGATAAGACAGAAGTTCTAGTCATAGGACCGCATACAGCTAGAAGTAAAATCTTAGATCACACCGTAACTTTAGATGGCCTTTCTGTTCCGTCAAGTGCAACAGTAAAAGACCTCGGCATGATTATAGATTCCAGCCTTTCATTTGAAGCTCATGTAGATAATATCACCAGGATAGCATTCTTTCACCTTAGAAATATCGCCAAAATAAGAAATATATTGTCGCTAAATGATGCAGAAAAACTAGTTCATGCTTTTATCACTTCTAGGTTGGACTATTGTAATGCCTTACTGTCTGGTTGTTTAGTTAGGTGCATAAACAAGCTTCAGCTAGTCCAAAATGCAGCAGCGAGAGTCCTCACTAGAACCAGAAGATATGAGCACATCACCCCTATCCTATCTTCACTGCATTGGCTCCCTGTGAAATTTCGCATTGATTTTAAAATACTACTCTTGACATATAAGGCATTAAATGGTCTCGCGCCGCAGTATCTGAGCGAACTGCTAGTGTCTTACGATCCGCCACGCCTACTTCGGTCAAAGGATGCAGGCTGCTTATCAGTACCGCGTATTATGAAAACTACAGCTGGGGGCAGAGCTTTTTCTTACAAAGCCCCAAAATTATGGAATAGTCTTCCAAATAGTGTTCGGGACTCAGACACAGTCTCAGTGTTTAAGTCTAGGCTCAAAACCTATTTATTTAACCAAGCATTTTATATATAGATTTGCCATAAAGTAAAGGAGCAGATCTGGGGGACTCATGGACGTAGAGTATTATGGTGAACTGGTATGTTTAGATGCTGTCTTCCTCAGTCTCATTTGATCACTCAGGTTTGTTGACGGTGAGGTGATTGTTTGCTTTACATCTCAGGGAGCCCTCATGTTTGTGTTTCCTTCTGGCTCTCCCTTTTAGTTATGCTGTCATAGTTAGTCCTGCCAGAGTCCCTGCTTGCACTCTACAGTAAATATACATTCACATTAGACATTGTGACTGTGACCATACCTAATTGCAATCTCTCCTCCTCTTCTCTTCCTCCCCCTCTTTCTCTTTCCTCTCTCCCCCTGTCTCCCCCTTTCACTCTTTCTCTCTCTCTCTCTGTCGAGCTACACATGTGGTTCCTGAGCTGCCAGTGATCCAGACTCCCTCTGCCCTCCGGACCTGTCCGATCTATCCTGGTGCCCGGCTTCTGGTTGGAGGTCTCATTGCATGGATGCCCCGTGTGTCTCTTTAGGATGCGTCTGGTGTCTGGGGATGATTCTCTATACTTAGAAGATGGTTCTGGCCTCGACTGGTGTGGTCAGCTGTTTCTCTGAGGACTTGACAATTCGATAGTTCAGGACTGGAACTTTCTACAAGTCTATCTGAGTCTCGAATAACTACTGGACTCCATTTTACATCAAGTATTATAACATCAATTAACATCAACTATTATAGCTGAACCTAACACTTAACACTGTATAAATGCAGATCATTTCCTGCTATCTGTTTCACCCAGATGAGGATGGGTTCCCTGTCGAGTCTGGTTCCTCTCAAGGTTTCTTCCTATTACCGTCTCAGGGAGTTTTTCCTTGCCATTGTCGCCCTCGGGCTTGCTCGCCATATCTGAACATTTTGATTCATACACATTCACATTCCATACAAACTTAAATAATTCTTTTGATTGTGTAAAGCTGTTTTGAGACAATGTCAATTGTTAAAAGCGCTATACAAATAAAACTGAATTGAATTGAATTGAATTGGTAGGAAAAGGTGCACAAGCAACATGGATAACCACAGCCTTAAGAAAATTGTCAAGCAAAGCTGATTCAAGACGTTGAGAAAGCATCACAAGGAGTGGAGTGAGGTTGGAGTCAGTGCATCAAGAGCTACCATGTGCAGGAAATTAACTTATACCTATTGCATTCCCAGTGTCAAGGCAATCCTGAATCAGAGACACGTCACAAGTGTCTTACCTGGCCTAGGGAGGAAAAAGAAGTGGCTTGAGGTCTCTGTGGTTGTTGGGTGTATAGAGGAGGGTGACACCTCGGAGTACCAGTCTGTTGTGGATGACTTCGTTTCCTGGTGTGAGCGTAATCACCTACAACTCAACATCAGGAAAACAAAGGAGATGGTGGTAGACTTTAGGAGAAACAAGACCCCTGTGACTCCTATATCTGTCAAGGGGGAGATAGTGGACATTGTCTCCGATTACAAATATCTGGGAGTTTATCTGGACAACAAACTTGACTGGTCACTCAACACAACGGCACTCTACAAGAAAGGTCAGAGTCGATTGTACTTTCTTCGAAGGCTCAGGTCTTTTAACGTCTGTAATACCATTCTACAGATGTTCTATGAGACCGTTGTGGCGAGTGTCATTTTTTACGCTGTGGTCTGTTGGGGTGGTAACATTAAGGTGTCTGATAAGAACAAACTGGACAAGTCAATTAAAAAGGCCGGATCTGTGCTAGGCATGGAGCTTGACTCGGTGGATGTAGTAGCAAAGAGGAGGATTCTGTCCAAAGTACAATCCATTGTGAACAATCCTTCTCACCCGCTATACAGTGTTTTGGCTGAACAGAGGAGCAGTTTCAGCCAGAGACTGATTACTATCAAGTGTTCCACTGAGCGTCACAGGAAATCCTTTCTCCCAACGGCCATAAAACTTTACAACTCTTCGCTGTAACTCATACACACATGTATGTGGATTTTTTCACTGACTGGTATACAACAGGACACTAATACTTACCCATTTTTTTTTTTTTTTTTTTTTTTTTTCCCCACCTTCCTTAGTTAACAACTGTGAGCACCTGTAACCGAGCATAAGCAATTTCCCTTTGGGATTAATAAAGTTCTTTGAATCTTGAATCTTGAATCTTGAATAACACCTCAGGAGTGTCACAGGCTGATTGCCTCCATACCATGATGCATTTTTTACATCTTCATACTATTCAGCTTCGCCTTTTTTCTGCGATTTTTGGAGAACGCACGAGTTTCCTCGTCTAAGAACAACAAACGGAATTCAGCTCCAAACAACTAAAACTCCGACACAGAGGTACGTTATAATGTCTACTGTTCAGCTTGTTCAGTGTGTGGAGTGCAGGATGTTTAGACATTCTTCCTCCGTCATTAGTGATAATTTTACTTGTGATAGGTGTGTGTTAGTTAGCACTCTGACGGAGAAAATATCAGCATTAGAGGAGCGCATCCAGACTTTAGAGAGGGTTAGAGAGTGTGAGAGCAGCGTTATTCCCGTAGCCGACAGTCTGGGTGCCGCAGGCGGAGATAAACAGCCCCCGACTCCGGCATTAGAGCCCTCACAGCGGGGCGAGTGGGTGACGACTCGGCGGCATACTCGTTCAGCCAAAGCTAACGCTAGCCCACCGGAGCACACCTCCTCTGCGCTTCACGTGTCCAACAGGTTTGCTCTTCTCAGTGCTGCACCCGCTGAGAAACCTGAAAGAGCTCTGGTTATAGGAGACTCTGTACTGAGGCATGTGAAGTTAGCTAGACCTTTAGGGGCGCCAGCGGCAGTGGTTAGGTGTATCCCGGGAGCCAGAGCACCGGACATAGCAGGTTATCTTAGGGCTCTAAGACAGCACAGGTTCTCTAAGATAGTGGTACATGCTGGAGCTAATGATATACGCCTTCGTCAGTCAGAGGTTAGTAAGAGTAACTTTACAGAGGTGTTTAAATTAGCGAAGGCGATGTCCGATGAAGTACTATGCTCTGGTCCCATCCCAATGAGCCGTAGCGACATAGCTTACAGCAGGTTATGGTCGCTGAACCGCTTCTTCAACGTTTTTCAGGTAAATTTCAGGTAAAAAATATCTTTCAAGATGAGTGTGTGTATGCACTTTAACTATACAGTAAACAAGAAACACTGCTTTTTGCAAAGTGAAAGTGAGTGCCGTTGATCAAAAGGCTGATAAACATGCGCACAGATATGAGCAGATTATAAAACTGCAGACATACTCCCCCTGAAATGCAACAAACAAATATATAGTCTATTCTCTGAATACAACGCGACAGCGCGCTCCGAGCCGAACACAAGCACCCCCCCCCCAGTTTCTGTAATGCTTTCATTCACAATAGGTGTGACGTTATCAAACCGGTTTCACTGATGGGGTAATTGGCTGTATTGGGGGTTTTAAAATAACATGACCAAGCAGATGTCTCTGTCTAAAATGTATTTCACCAGCAAAACATGAAATAAATAGAAAATAAAAAGTTAGATGGTACCAATTAAATCAGGCTACACATGACTACACAGTATAATTCTCACATTTACTGAATATATTCAGATTTTGTAAAATTATGAAAACCGATGTCTCCTGATTTCCTTCCTCCTTCCATTTGTCCCCATCACCATTCTTTCCATTCTTTCGTTTTAATCTGTGTATTTAAGTGAAATATATTTGCATAAAGGTCTATTCCTTTTTATTTTTGGACAGGTGTATTATGTTTGATCTGCACAATTGCATTATGTTTCAAAACATGCTTCCTTTACCTTAGTTAAATTTACACATTTACACCTTACAGCGTGGACACACTGAAATCTAATGCCACAAAAAGAATACAAATCATATGATCAATAAAAAATAAAAGCTTAGAGATGACCATTTTGCCAGATTTTTGTGTTCATTTGATTAAATTAAAACATAAGTATTTTTATTTCTGATATGTACATATATGTTACAATGATGGTCGTTAAGGAATTTTGTTTCTCCATTCAAGCAATTTATTTATTCATTTATTTATTTATTTATTTACATACAGTAAAGGCATTTAAAAATGACCATGTTCAATAAGCTTCATTCTCTAGACAACAGGACAACGAGGTCTGCTGGAGGTGCAAGTTGATGACAGAAATCTTGCCTGTGAACAGAGTGCTAAGTGTGGGGGCAGGTGGTGGGGTTGGGGGTTCCACACTAAAGCCCTATATCTAGGGAAAGACGACAGTAGGACGGCTGGTCAGCGGTTATCAGACACCGTTGTAATGCGTTTTGTGAAGCCTTTCCTGGGGAAAGGAAGAAATATAATGCTCACGATTTACCAGTCAAAACGAAAGAAAAATTTATGCGTTCTGAGCACAATGCATCAGGCAGTTTCAACCAGGGCCGGTTCTACGGTTCAGCCCCCTCAAATAAAAATTTTGAAATGTTGGTATAATGTTGCACATGTTAATATACTCACAAAATAATGAATTAATAATCCACCTAAAAAGGGACACTACACAATACGGTATTAGATTTCACAGGCAGCAGCGCTTCAGCTGTTTATTGTCACCATGCAGATGTTATACCCCATGTAGTTACCGAAATCTTTGATTTAGTTCTGAGTGGCCACACATCACTTCCACATTCCCGAATAGGCGCGTGGTCCGTTGCCTAGCAACACTGAACGGAACGAGGCATAATCGTGGTGTTTACTTCGGTTTGACATAGCATAGTTTATTATCTGTTGTGGTAGATCTGATTAATTAAAACACAATAATAAAGCTTTATATCCTCAGGAGGGGTCATTACATTGTTTTAGCGATAATTTCATGGAAGCGAGTTCAGAACTAATCTAAAGAACTGTCACACAAAAAAAAACATCCGAGTTCAGAAGCTTCAAATAGAATGAACGAACTAATGAATTTTCTTAAAACGTTATAAAATTAAGTAGAGCTAAATCCCTAAATCTCCTTATAAAATATTGCTGATTATCAAAGCGGGAATGAATGGCGAATTGTCGATATTTCACGGAAGCATATATATATATATATATATATATATATATATATATATATATATATATATATATATATGAGAGAGAAATGAGAATCGCAGGTTGGAAAAGGCAGGAAAGGTCATACATCTTCACTAAATAGTAAGCTATCTGGAGGATTTTTAGGCTAACACTGTGCAAATGGTCAATTTATTGCAGTCAGACTTAAAAACATTTAAAAAGTAGACTGAGTTTTGTGCAGAACTTCATCCTTGCTAGGTTGGAGGTCACTCACGTGTGTGTGTGTGTGTGTGTGTGTGTGTGTGTGTGTGTGTGTGTGTGTGTGTGTGTGTGTGTGTGTGTGTGAGGGAGAGAGAGAGAGAATTGCTAATAAAAGACTGTATAATAACAATAATAATAATCAAGAATAATTTTTTACCAAGGTTATTCGCTTCCATGCAGGTTACTGTGGTTTAATGTTTGAAACAAAACAGTGAGCGCATATATCCTTTGATGTTTCATATGCCTCAGCATATTGTTTAAATAATCATGGTGGGCCGCTATGGCCAAAAATGCCAGGGCCGTTTTTTTGGTCCCAGTCCAGCCCTTTGGCCTTGGGCGAGAGATGAGGCGTTGGTGAATTAAACAGGGCGAGTTGGATTAAACCCTCCAATGTGGCAGGAAGCTCTCGCCCGGCTAGTTCGTCTTTTATCCTGGAAGCCAGTCCCTCGTAGTAGGATGTCCGGAGCGCTGCATCTCCCCAGGTGGTCTGGACGGCGAGTATTCGAAATTCGGCGGTGTAGCGACTCACGGACGATCCTCCCTGCCGCAGGTGATAGAGCTTTGTGTCGGTCTCCACCTCGCCCGCAGGGTGTTCAAAAGTTAATCTGAGTTGGTGGGTGAACTCGTTATATGAGTGGGCGGTGTCTGTGTCTGCCCGGAGAACTGCCGTGGCCCACTCAGCTGCCTGCCCTGAGAGCAATGAAACGAGTAGAGCAATGCATAGCCGATCGGTGGAGTATTTGGTCGAATTAAACTCAAACACCAGATCGAGCGCTGTTAGAAACACACTGCACTTCCCGTCCGTGCCATTCCATTTCTCTGGTAATGATAAGAAAACATCAGAGGGGGGGGGGGGATGCGGCCGCCGCGACGGGGGGCCCGCTAGCTGCGCTAGCAACAGAGATCCGCGTTCTCCTGCCTGAGCTCCGCAACCTCGCGGCGCAGGGCCGCGACGTCTTGGAGGCCCAGGTGCAGAGTAGCGATCTCTCCGGTTAGCTTGTTGATTAGCTCGGCATGCTGATCCACCACATCGCAGAGGTGCGCATGATCCGCTGGGTTCACCGCGGAGGGCTCAGTCATTCTGTCAGATTGAACTAACCTCGGTGACCAGAAGACGTAGCTTTAGCGGTTAGCCCAATGTAGCATGGATGGTGAACCCAAACGCGGGGATTAGCGAGTGGATAGGATAACCACGCGATTTAGTCTAAGGACTCTCACAAAAGGGAAAAACACAAATTTAACCCGCGTCCTAGAACTACACACTCAAGATCAGAAAGTAAAAACCCAAGAATGGTGAGTACTCACAGATTCGAAGGATGACAACCGTAACCGACATGGCCCGAAACTCAATGACTGAGCGGTAAGCCAACGTTTGTTTACCTCTTTTATACTTCCTAGTGCCGGGCGCAGATTGAGTGTGCATGACACCCGGACTGTTCATTAATCCCTGTGAGGCCAATCCAATTCTCCTCCTACATTCACACCCATAACCCGGAATCTGGACATTTAATCCATCCATTTATGCTCACACACACATTCTCTCTCTCACACACACACACACACACACACACTGTTGTATGTTTCAAAGTCAAAGTCAACTTTATTGTCAATTCTGCTACATGTACAGTGCACACATATAGGGAACTGAAATTACCTTTCTCTCATCCTTGTTACAAATAACACTGAAAAACCTTAAATAAACCTAAAAAAAATATTAAATAACACAAACTTAGAAAAACAGTGAAGTAATTGAGTTACTGTCCTGCAAAAAGATACAGTTAACAACACAGAAGGCTGATATGGAGAAAAACGGAACAGTGTAATAAGAATAGTGCAAGTGTACTTATTTTAGTTGACAATATAAAGAACAATATAAAGCAGTATAACAAAACGGGGTACAAATACAGTATGAACAAGGTATGTACATTTTTTTTAAGTTATCTCCTGGGTTGAGGTAGTGAAAGTACCAATGGTGTATGGAGCATAAAGTGACAGGTGCAAGTGTGTGAGTGTGAGTTTGTGTGAGTGTTGTATGTCTGAGTGTGTGTGTGTGTGTGTGTGTGTGTGTGTGTGTGTGTGTGTGTGTGTGTGTGTGAAATGAAGGAGTCGGAGTATAACAGTGGGAGTGGCCGAAGAGCACAGGGGAGGCAGAGCTGGAAGGGAGTTGAGCTTTCTGATCGCCTGATGGATGAAGCTGTCCTTCAGTCTGCTAGTCCTGCCTTGGAGACTCCTTAGTCTCCTCCCTGATGGTAGCAGACTAAAGAAGCTCTGAGTTGGGTGGGTAGGGTCACGGGCGATGTTGAGAGCTTTTCGTGTTAGGCTGGTGTTGTAAATGTCCAGGAGGGAGGGGAGAGAGACACCAACAATCTTCTCAGCTGCTCTCACTATGCGCTGGAGTGTTTTCCCGGCAGGAAACATTGCAGGCGCTGAACCACACAGTGATGCAGCTGGTCAGAATACTCCCAATGGTGCCTCTGTAGAAGGTGCGCATAATGGGTGTCGGGGCTCCGGTTCTTTTCAGCTTACGGAGAAAGTAGAGACGCTGTTGTGCTTTCTTGGCTAGTGCTGCAGTGTTGGTGGACCAGGGGAGATCTTCTGTAATGTGCACACCCAGGAACTTGGTGCTCCTTCCCTCTCCACGATCGCACCATTGATGGACAGTGGAGAGTGTTGGGTGTATGTTCTCCTGTAATCGACCACAATCTCCTTCGTCTTTTCCACGTTCAGGGAGAGATTGTCGTCTGTGCACCACCTGGCCAGGTGGCTCACCTCACTCCTGTGGTTAGTCTCATCTTTGTTGCTAATGAGACCCACCACAGTCACCTTGATAAGAAGTTGGAGTCGTGTGATGGTATGCAGTCGTGGGTCAACAGCGTGAAGAGGAGGGGGCTCAGCACACATCCTTGGGTATCCCCCGTGCTCAGCGTGATGGTGCTGGAAGTGTTATTGGCGACCCGTACTGCCTGACGTCTGCCAGTCAGGAAGTCCAGCAGCCAGTTGCACAGTGGGGTGCTGACATAACATAATATAACATTCTAACATAAGAGTCTTTGTTTTCCAAGTGGGTGAGCACTGAGTGGAGGGCCGTAGCAATGGCATCATCGGTTGAGCAAACCGGAAGGGGTCCAGCGAGGGGGGGAGGGCAGTCTTGATCTGCTGCATGACTAGCCGTTCAAAGCAATTCATAATGATGGAAGTAAGTGCAAATGGGCGGAAGTCATTAAAACAGGAGGGAGATATTTTCTTAGGTACTGTGATTATGGTGGTGGTTTTGAAGCATGTAGGAATAACAGCCTGACTCAGAGAGATGTTAAAAATGTCCATAAAGACATCCGTGAGTTCCCGTGCACAGTCTCTCAATACTTGGCCAGGAATGTTGTCAGGACACAGGGCCTTGATTACGTTAATCCTGTGGCAGGATCTTCTGCTGTCTGAGGAAAGCGCCATCACTTGGTCGCCGGGCTGAGGTGGGTGTTTCTGTGTCGTGGTGCTGTTGTGAGTGTCAAAACGGGCAAAGAATGCATTCAGCTCATTCAGCAGAGAGATAGAGCTGTCACGTCCGCCATGGGGGCTTGTAATCAGTGAGGGTCTGTATCGTGTGACACAGACTCTGTGTGTCTCTGCTGTTGCTGAAGCGATGGGAAACTCTCTTGGAGTACTGTCTCTTTGCCTGTTTGATGCTGCGAGACAGGTTGGCCCTAGCTGTCCTCAGGGCCACTGCATCTCCAGATTTGAAGGCATCGTTTCATACCTTCAGTTGTCTGTAGACCTCCCCTGTTAGCCGCGGTTTCTGGTTTTCTCAGACAGTGATGGTCTTTGTTACCATTACATCATCAATGCACTTGTTGATGTAGGCTGTGACAGTCTCTGTGTACTCCTGTAGGTCTGTGAAGTTGTTGTGAGTCGCAGCCTGCTAAAATACATCCCAGTCAGTGGTGCTAAAGCAGTCCTGGAGTGCCTCAGAAGACCCTTCTGTCCACACTTGTACTGTATCTGTTTGCAGACTGGTTTGGTGACTTTAACCAGTGGTCTGTTTACAGGCATTAGCATGACAGTGATGTGGTCTGAGGCACCGAGGTGGGGGAGGGGTAGGGCTTTGTAAGCTCCTCTCTGAGTAGTGTAAACAAGGTCCAGTGTATTGTTTCCTCGTGTGGGAAAGTCTATGTGCTGTTGTATTTTTGGAAACACGCTTTTTAGATCTGCATGATGAAAATTCCCAGTCAAGATGAGAAAAGCATCTGTGTGAGCTGTCTGCTGCTCACTGATGAGCTGATACAGTTCATTTAGTGCCTCACTCCTGTTGTTATTGGAGTTGGGGGGTACATATACAGCCCTGATTAAAATGGCTGAATATTCCCTCGGTAGATAGAACGGTCAACACTTTATGATCATAACCTCCACCAGAGAAAAGCAGTACTTACAGACAGTATTTTGTAAATATTGTTTGTTTGCTTGTTTTTGGTGCACCTTTTGTTTGCTTTATTAGCTTTTTGTATAATACATGTTTGGGTTTGTTTCATTATTTGTGTGTTTGTGTATTTTGCGCTTCTGATTTTAACACCAACACCGATAAAAGGCCTCTATTTAGTGTAACTTCCTTTAATAGTACTTTACCTAGTCGTTACAACTTTGATGTTCAAAAACATTAAAACCAGATAATAGCATTGTCAGAGTAATGTCTCAACAATAATTAAACTGGGAATGAATTTCTGTATATATTCATATGTACTTTAAACTTTAAATATATTGCTCAATTTTAAGCATACGATATTTTGTTCAATAAAAATGTATTCTTGAGTTATCCACTATTATTTTGTGGCTTTTGTATCGGTTTAGGCACCATTTTGGCACCGGTATCAAAGCACCGGTATCGAAAAGAAAAAAAAACGATACCCAACCCTAGGTAAAGGAGTATATCTGGGGGACTCATGGACTTAGAGTATTATGGCAAACTGGTATGTTTAGATGCTCTTTTCCACTCTCATTGATTTATGTTTGTTGACGGTGGAATGACTGGTTGCTTCACATCCCAGGGAGCCCTCATATTAAAGTGTTTCTTTTTTACTCTCCCTTTTAGTTATAGTTAGTTATAGTTAGGCCTGCTGGAGTCCCTGCTTGCACTCTGCACTAAAAATACCTTCATCTTATACTGTACATTATGTGACTGTGACCATACTCAACCTGTTATCTCTCCTTCTCTTCTGTTCTGTTCTCTTCTCTTCTGCTGGTGTCAGAAGCAGGTTTACAGAATCAAAAGAAAATTATGGAAGTGTAAAATTGGCTTTGGAGTAGTGGACACTGTCAAAAGGGTGATGAAGTAGCGGAGAGATAGATCCAGAGGCAGAGTTGCATATGTGGTCTGCATTAAAAGGCATTAAAAGGCTGTGAAATCCTGAAGCTGTGTGTTGAGGAGAAACGTGAAGCAGTTTTGTGCCAAAAATGCGAAGCAGAGCCATGGTTGGGGAAACGAGAGTGAGAGTTCAAAGCCGTTAAATCAGAGCGAAGCAACTAATCCAAATCGTGAGACAAGAAACGGGAAAAAGAGTAAACAAAGCAAGGTCAGATTGGTCTCAGGAACGAATCAGCGAGCCCAACAACAGGAGCTGGATCCAGGTGTGTGGGGGGGGCAGTCAAATATGCGCTGGTCACAGTCCGACCTAAAGCCTTTTCTTGGGGTCTCTAGAGTTCCTGCGCCGTCACCAGTAGTGGCCTGGCATGCTGGGGCACGCTGTCACATAGGCTAGAACATTTTTGTCTGTACAAAGTTGTTTGGACCTATCTGACAGTATGCTCCGTATGCAGGCAAAAAAAGGAGCCCCGCGCACGTCCTCACAGGTTGCTACACCCATCTATCCCTTTCCCTTAATTTTGTCACGTAATTTTGCCAACACATTGCTTCCCTCCAAGGCAAACTCTGTGATATTAGTTGAGGTTGATCACAACTAATATAACAGTGTCTCCAAAGGAAACACTGTGATATAAGTTGTGGTTGATCACTTCTCCAAAGTCTGCAAGTTTATCCACTTGCCAAAACCCCCATAAGTGAAGGAAACTGCACAACTAATATTACAGCATGTGGTATCTGCACGGCCTTCCCCTCAACCCTCAACTTTCTTGGCATGTCACCTTTCGAGTGTCAGTTTACAGTAGCTACCATCCACCCATGTTCCCAGAGCAGGAGCCCAAAATAGGGGTACCCACCATGCAACACATGTTGTGCTGCTGCTGCCAAATGTGGCAGAAAGCAAGATCCTTGTGAATAAGAAGGACCACATGGCTTGCCAATGATTGAGGCATTTGGCCGACTGGATGCATGCCAGGGTGTGTCCAAATGAGAGCCTGGTGTTTGGCCCTCTCTAACCAGTACTCCAAAGTCAATTCTATGGCCAGGAGTTCATGGTCCCCAATGCCATAATTTTGCTCTGCTGGTGTCAGATGGTGCGAGACGTAGGCGCAGGGGTGTAGTTCCTGGTCTGATCCAGATCGTTGGGAGTACAGTGCCAAAACCTATGTCAGACACCTCCACTATGAATTGGGCCTCTGGATTGGGCAACTGCATGACCGGCACAGTGCAAAAAGGAATCTGCACAACCAGTTTGAAAAGGCGGAGGGGACCCGAGCTTTGCCCAGGACAAAGCTCCACCATGGACCTACCATGGGTACATTGGCCCATTCAAGGTGTTAAAGAAAATTAATCCAGTGGCATACCGCCTGGTACTTCCCTGCTCAATGAGAAAAAAAACCCACCTTTCACATCTAATGATTAAAGCCGCTTCTGTGCAGCACTCTGGTAAGTCCATTATCCTCAACCCCTCTTTCACCCAGCATTATCGATGGGGCCCCTGCATACATGGTTAGGCGATTTCTAGACATGCAACATGTCCAGGGGGCCACAGAATATCTGGTAGATTGGGAAGGGTATGGCCCAGAGGAATGTTTGTGGGTCCCAGACACATACAGATCTTGCCTTTAAAAACGCACATTTTCAGAAAAGGGATCCCGCGACTTACGGCGGGAAGGTATGAAAATGGCCTTCATTACCTGTAGGGGGCAGTTGTGTTTCAGTTTGAAGTATTGTGTGTCTACTGAAGCCGAAAAATGTGTTATGTCTCTTTGGCGCCCATTGACAGCAAGCGACAGAGCTCATAAACATGTCAAGCTCAAACTGATATGTATTTATTCTTAATTTTCTTCTCTCCTTCAATTATGGTACTTCTTTGACTGTATAATTATTAGTAGTAGTTCTCCAAATGTATTATTATTATTATTATTATTATTATTATTATTATTGTAACACACGTGTGTGTGCGCTAAAATGCACCCCTACATAATCGCTATCAAATATTATATTAGAAAATAAATTCATAGGTTTATTATTATCATCAAATATGATATTACTATTATAATGAACCGTAGGCATGTGACAGCCGTCAAGAGCATTAATACAAAATCTTGTATAATGTTTATGTTGTGGCACATTTATACAGGAAAAAAAACATTACTTAGAACAAATAAAATATAAGGGACAAAGAACTATAGATTTGAGAGTCCAAAGAAAGGTTAAAATACACGAGAGGATTGAAATTAAGTATAAACCGTGAAAAGATGTAGCAAGAGACACTTCAATTAAAAACAATATCATGATAATCTAGAAGTATATTATTCTTATTATTAAATTGAATTAATTTAAGAGAGTTTAAAATTGAGGTCATTTCTAGAAGGAAAAGATGGAAGTCCAATTGTTCCTTTTTAATTCTCTGTTTATGTATAAAGTATTTTACATGTAAAATAAAATAAACAACAACAAATTCAAGCGAATTATTTTTAAGATTATATCTTTAATAGTAAAGGAGTGAGATACATTAAGGTGGTTCAAGAGGTGGTCTTTTAAAAGAGTTAAGAATTTTTTTTGTTTTCTCACACTCAACAATAATATAGTATAATATAATAAATACAAATATAATAAATATCACCCAGTTAAGTTGGTTTGTGGGTGATATGCGGTGGTTAGTTTCTGGATTACATTCCATTGCTTGCAGACAAGTTTGAGGAGGTTGGAAGTAAACTGTGTTCCTCTGTCTGAAACCAAGAAAGCAGGAGTACCCCATCGTGTGAAGATCTCCTCTACTAGGATTTTTGCAATTATTGAAGCTTTTGCAGAGCGAAGTGGAAATAACTCCACCCATTTGGAGAAATAGTCCACAATGACCATCAGATATTCATGCTGTTTAGTGCTGCGAGGAAAAGGTCCCATCAGATCAACTCCCAGCATATATCCGGGCTCAACAATGGTAGTGTTCTGCAAAAGATCAGCAGCCTTAGAGGTGATAGGTTTGTGTTGCTGGCATGCCAAACACTCTCTACAATATCTCCATACATCCTTCCTTATCTCAGGCCGAAAAGAGAAATCCAACAATCTCATTAAAGTTTTAAAACTTCCAAGTTGACCGCTCAATGGATTGTCATGAGCATATCGTAAAAACGAGTCTGTAAAAACAGCAGGAACGACAACTTGCAGCTTCTGACCTTTCTTACCATTAGGAACACTTCTGAATAACACATAATTTTCCTCAATAAAATGTGTTCTCAAAGGGTCATCTATGTTTTGTTGTTTGTTCATTACCAGTTCCTGGATTTCAGCATCAGCTTTCTGAGCTAGTGCAAGCTGAGACAAATCCACTGGAAGGTCATTGGTGATGGTGGATGAGTGAATCGCTGTGGTTACCATAATTAAGTTTGTCTCTAATTGGTGTTTTCTTGACAGGGCATCTGGTACAATATTACATTGGCCTTTCCTGTAACGAACAACAAAATTAAACCCTCGAATTGTCCATCTCTCCAATCTTGAGGAAGGTTTTGGATGATTAAAAGCCCACGTAAGTGCTGCATGGTCAGTTAAAACTTCAAAACATCTACCTTACAAATAGTGCCTCCATCTTTCCACAGCCCATACCACAGCTAAACACTCCTTTTCTGAAGCTGAATAAGCTAGTTCAGCTCCTTTCAACAAACGTGATGCATAGGTTATGACACGTTCTTGACCATCAAATTCTTGGGTCAATACCGCTCCTAAACCGGTGTCACTTGCATCTGTTTGAACTTTCAAAGCCAATATGAAATCTGGTACTGCTAAAATTTGGAGCTTTAGTAAGATCCCCTTTGATCTCCTCAAATGCTCTCTGACAGTCCTCTGTCCAGTTCCATTTTGTACCTTTCTTCTTCAATGCATGTAATGGGGCGGCTTTGGAAGAGAAATTTTTAATGAATCTGTGATACCAACCAGCCATTCCAAGAAATCTCTGGACTTCTTTAACTGAAGTTGGAACAGGGACATTTTCCACAGCATTTACCTTTTCAGGGTCAGTTTTAACGCCTTCATCAGATACGATGTGTCCTAGGAATGTCAAAGAGGATTGGATTGCTCTTTAAGTTAAGAGAGAGTCCAGCATCATGCAAACAGGTGAAGACGTCTCGCAAATGACTCAAATGAGTGGAAATGTTTGGTGATTAAACCACAATATCGTCAATGTACACCATGCAAAACTGATTTTTATGCTTCCTCAGAACATGTTCCATCAGACGCTGGAAAGATGCTGTAGCATTTCTGAGCCCAAAGGGTAGACATAAAAATTCATATAGCCCTGATGAGGTGACAAATGCAGTTTTTTCGACATAATATATATATTGTTCATTCATGTCTTCTGGTGATGTCGACACATTTTTACGTTTTAAATAAGACATGTTGGCATATTCACGAATCAGGACTTTCGCATAGTTAACACTATCAGATAGCCTACTATCAGGAAATTAAATTAATTTCAAGACCATTTAAACCGAGGCATTGTCATGTCTTTCACTGTTTTGTCCCTGTTAAGACTTTACAAAAACTATATTATATATAAATATATAATATATATATATATATATATATATATATATATATATATATATATATATATATATATATATATGTAACTTATTAGGAATTTTAAAGCACGAATTTGGGCATCTCATTTCATTATTATTAAAATAGTATGAAGCACATATACACATATTCATCATGAAAGATCTGTTGTAAAACAAAATAAGATTTATGTTTGCTTCAGCATTGGAAACAATATTGTTTTAGGCTAACTAATTATAGACAATTCTTCGTTGTACTTTGTCCGCCTTTTAGATAAAGTCCTTCCATGCGCCATCTAGCGGATATTCAGTGAAGCACAACACATTTATTTAAATTCCCGAATGTTGCTTACGGGAAGTCGCGGGAAGCCGCGCGCTAAATGTCGGAGTCGCGTGGGAAAACACACGCATTCTTAATGGCCACATCAGGGAGTTCCATAACAATGAGAAAAGTGAAAAGAAAAGTGAAAAAATTATAATAATAAATAAGGAAATAAAGTAAAGAGAAATTGACTGAAAAGACAAAGGAAAAAGTAAGAGAACCTGCTTTGAGAAAGCGTCTCGGGTTACATTTCTGTAACCCTGTTCCCTGAAAGGCGGGAACGAGATGCTGCATGAAAACGCTATGGGAACCAGTTTGTCGCGTTGCCGGTCGTTGAAGCATGCTGTGAAAACACGCCAAAGTTTTTGGCTATATATAACCTCGACAGGTGACGTCATCTGATTAGATGTAGGTGGAGGTTATAAAAACAGGTGAGCCGGCAACGACCTCAGATTAATTTGTCTGAACAGCCGTCCGGTCACGTGGTAGTGCGGCATTGCGACGCAGCATCTCGTTCCCGCCTTTCAGGGAACAGGGTTACAGAAATGTAACCCGAGACGTTCCCTAGCAAGGCTACACTCGATGCTGCGTGAAAACGCTATGGGAACGAGAATACGAACGCCGCCGCACTACAGGTGTCTGGACCCCAAGGTTGTGTAGCGTGTGCGCACAAAGCCAAGAAGGTCTCAGAGCTATGCCTAGGACGCTAACTCGGGGGCAGTGAGCCCGGAGTAGCATGAACATCCAGATTTATAAATGTAAGAAATGTGTGCGGGGAGTAACCAACCCTTCGCGCCACACAATTACTGCAGGGGATACCTCCTGCTGGTGAGACTGGGATGATCACCCTGGTTGGGTGAGCCCTGCTTCCCAGAGGCGAAGTGAACCCACGCGCCTCATAGGAGAGGGCAATATGCATCTCTCACCCAGTATAGTGGCGCTCTGACTTACGCCACTAGCTGATGCGGTGGACGTGAATCTGAAGAGCACATACTGGATAGTAAGTGAAGTTTCTCCTGCTCCGAAGCTGTAAAAGGCGGAGGACAGAAGGCTTCAAACAATGCAGCTAAGAAAATCCTGAGGGTACTAGGGCACAAGCCCAAGGACAAGCTTTTACTGCAGAAGCTCCAGCACTGAAACATTTTGGCAGTGGACTGGGTCTACCTGCTTGGCACACACTTGTTGCAGGGGAATACCTCTTGCTAATCCAATAGCTGAGGCGATCCCCTGGTTGAATGAGCCCTGATTCCTAGAGGCGAAGTGAGCCCACGCGCCTCATAGGAGAGGGCAATAGCATCTCTCATCCAGAGCATGAAGAAGTTGCTCTGACCTACGCCACTAGCTGATGCGGTGGACGTAGTTCTGAAGAGCACAAGCTGGACACAGCAAGTGAAGTCTCTCCTGCTCCGAAGCTGTAAGCGCGGAGGACAGAAGGCTTCAAAAGCAATAGGGTGCCTGTTGGGTTTATAGTTAGCTTTTGGAAGATAGTTGAGAGAGGATGCAGTTACGCACGTCCTGAAAGTGCTAGGGCTAAGACCCGAGGACGGAAACTCCAGCACTGAAACAATTCGGCAGTGGACTGGGTTTACCTGCTTAGCAGACACTTGCTGCAGGGGAATACTTCTTGCTAGTGCAATAGATGAGGCAATCCCTTTGGCTGAAAGAGCCCTGATTCCTAGAGGCGAAGTGAGGCCACGCGCCTCATAGGAGAGGGCAATAGCATGTCTCATCCAGCACATGTAGAAACTGCTCTGACCTACGCCACTAGCTGATGCGGTGGACGTAGATCTGAAGAGCACAAGCTGGACACAGCAAGTGAAGTCTCTCCTGCTCCGAAGCGGTAAGCGCGGAGGACAGAAGGCTTCAAGAGCAATAGGGTGCCTGTTGCGAGGAGGGAAACTCCAGCACTGAAACAATTCGGCAGTGGACTGGGTTTACCTGCTTAGCAGACACTTGCTGCAGGGGAATACCTCTTGCTAGTGCAATAGATGAGGCAATCCCTTTGGCTGAAAGAGCCCTGATTCCTAGAGGCGAAGTGAGGCCACGCGCCTCATAGGAGAGGGCAATAGCATGTCTCATCCAGAACATGTAGAAACACTGCTCTGACCTACGCCACTAGCTGATGCGGTGGACGTAGATCTGAAGAGCACAAGCTGGACACAGCAAGTGAAGTCTCTCCTGCTCTGAAGCTGTAAGCGCGGAGGACAGAAGGCTTCAAGAGCAATAGGGTGCCTGTTGGGTTTATGGAGCTTTCTGAAGATAGTTGAGAGAGGATGCAGTCACGTACGTCCTGAGAGTACTAGGACACAGACCCGAGGAGGGAAACTCCAGCACTGAAACAATTCGGCAGTGGACTGGGTTTACCTGCTTAGCATATACTTGCTGCAGGGGAATTCCTCTTGCTAATGCAATAGATGAGGCAATCCCCAGGGTTCAAAGAGCCCTGATTCCCAGAGGCGAAGTGAACCCACGCGCCTCATAGGAGAGGGCAATAGCATCTCTCATCCAAAACATGTAGAAGCTGCTCTGACCTACGCCACTAGCTGATGCGGTGGACGTAAATCTGAAGAGCAGTAAAAGGCGAAGCATATCTTAGAAGGCAAGAGGTCCGCCTTGCTACATGAAAATCTCTCCCTGACTACTTCGGAGTGGGGTTACCATTCCCCGTATGTCAGAGATAGACTGGATAGTACTACTGCTCCCGCATTCATGCTGGAATGTAAATCGCTCTGAGGGACAGGAACCTGGTGCGCTAGCTGTTAGCGGCGCGAGGACAGTCCGCCCTGGCGATAATATATGAGACTGCCATAGTGTTGTCCCCCGCACTAGGACATGGCAGCCTCTCAACTGCTGGAGGAAGTGCTTTAGGGCCAGAAATAGAGCCATCATTTCGAGGCAATTGCTGTGCCATGCGAGAAGATAGCCTCTCCAGCTCCCTTGGGCTGGACAGTCATCAGAGACCGCACCCCAGCCTATGAGGGAAGCATCTGTCGTTAGCCTCAGCGACGACAAGATGAACTTAGAGTGGGACCCAGAGTAGAGACCGGGGTCTGAACCACGTAGAAAGGGTACGAAGCACCTGGCGCGTAACCCATATTGGGGATTGGCCCTAGTGATATCCCCTGGTTCTTAGCCACAACTTAGAATGCTCTCATGTGCAGAAGGTCCAAAGGTGTCACCGTGGATACAGCTGCCATGAGAGCTAGGATGTCTGAAAGTGATGGTCACTTTCTGGTCTAGCTTGTTTTCCTTGAGGGTGTTGAGAATGGGTTCGATACGAGCGGGAGACAGCTGTGCCCGCTTACGACCGAATCCCATATAGCACCCAATGTGTTGTCCTCTGCACAGGAAAGAGCACGCTTTCGTGGCGTTGGGTCCCAGTCCTGAGAACAGAGATGAGCTAGGACGACATGCTGATGTCGAAGCACTAGCCATTGGATGCCCTGGGACTCCCGTAAGAGCCAGGGCTAAATCCGTGTATTTTGTATGTGTGCGGGTGAGCTAGACCAATGGAAGGACCCGATACTGGTAAGCTTCGCCCCCGAAAGCGAACCTCAGGATCTCCCTGTGTTGTGGCAATGTTTCTGTATGAAAGTAAGCGTCCTTAAATCGATTGTCAGAAACAATCGCTTGGTAGGGTTGAGAGCAATCACCTTTACAGTCAAGAACTGAACTGTATTCATTGATTTTCAGGTAGCGGGAGAGCCCGCAGAATCTGAAATATTGGACGCAGCCCCCGTTCCTCTTGGGAACCAAGAATACCGACTGTAGTAGCCTGACTCACTGTCTGGTGGGGGAACATGTTCCATGGCCCCCTTCCCCGGCAGCCTGTCAGCAGATGCGCACTTTCTGGTTTCATGGAAGTGGAGGCCACGCCATTGAAAACACAGAAGGTGAAGTGAGAACTGAATCCTGTAGTTCCTCTCTCCAATGCTAGTCTCCTAGTACCCAAGGAGATATACTTGGCAGTAGCTTCCACGCTGCCAGTTTCTCATAAAAGGGCAAAAGTTTCGGCAGCTTGGTTAAACGGGGGGGAAGATGTTAGATGTTCGGCATCCTGAAGCATGGCAGGAAAAACCGAAGAACTAACAGCCTATTGGAGACTGGTGTTGCCCGAACACCAGTGGTGGCGGAGCAAAACACCGACCTCCTGGGGGTGCCAGGGAGAACACATATTCGTTAAAAAGAAATTCTGGGTGCCTTTCCCTATTGGGGGGGCCACCCCCATTTATTTTATTTTATACACACATATATATATATATATATATATATATATATATATATATATATATATATATATATTTTTTTTTTTTTTTTTTTTTTTTTTTTTTTTTAAATCAGTCTGACCTCCTGTGTGCAGTGGAGCACCAAGCTGACCCACTGCCTGAAAAGCTTTTCCCTCTAGGGCAGATAAAAGTCTACACAGCTAGAAAGGAAGTATAAGCTTACCAGGGAGGATGATGTCCCAGGAGAGAGATAGCCTGTGAAGCGTCTCTGCTATCTGGGCGTCATCATACAATCCCGCGTTTCCATATCGACTATATTTAAATAAACAAATAAGTCGATGGCATGAAAAACACAGCATGAATACAGCCTACTCCATGAAAGGGTTAACTCATATGAAGAGAGCTGAGAGGGGGTGGGGGGGGGGAGAGAGAGCGTCATTGAGGCAGCTCACACATACAGCCTCCCCTCCGACACCCTGCATACAATCACCCAGCATGATAATATCACACACTTTATACCGCAACATAACTAAATAAACCATTATTTGTATTGTTGTATTTCACTTTAATATATTTGAATAGTCTAATCTATTTGATTTGTATATTTTTTCATTATACAGTATGTGCTCCCAATGCAAGGTGCTTGTATTTTCTACAAAGCTGTAGAAAAACTGTTTCTGTTGTTACATAAGGTTACCTGTCCACTGCCTTAGATGCTGAAATATTGTAACTCTGTTGGATGTGACAGCAGATATTTTTTCTCAAAGTACAAGCAATAGGCCTCATGTGATACTGTGCCTATATTGAAAAGTCATCCACTACTATCAGATTTTTAATAAATCCTGTCTGGTATGTGCTGGTAATAGAGTGTAATCTTTCATGATGATGGAAGGCAATGCAGCTGCCTCTAAATTATGATACTTATTTTACTAAATTGGCATGGCATTGTTAGTCTATAGAGGACAATGGATTCCACATGGATCTAATGCACAATTTAGAGTGTACTTAACTGTACAGTGTGTGTATGTGTGTGTGTGTGTGTGTGTGTGTGTGTGTGTGTGTGTGCGTGTGCGTGTGTGTGTGTGGTGTAATTCAGGTATCCAATCACTTCCTTCCACAAAAAAAGCACTAGATTGAAATTCCCAAATGTCCGGGGGCTTCCTTGAATACACATGTAAATCTGACCTTACCAACTTTCTAAGACTTCCCTCACAAATGTATTCTATTAAAAGACAGCTAAGCAGCCATAATGCACACTTACTGAGGTTAATTATCCCTTTACACTTAAAGAGAGAAATCCTTTTAGTGTGCAGACAGAGAGCTCCTTTGAGAGCAGACCGGGCCAGTTCTAAATACCAGAACTAAGGACGTGTGAGATGTAACTCTAATACAGAGGACCATTTTCTCCCATTATCACAACTCTAACCTCTGTTCAGCTTGAGAGAGACCTGTTCTATTTTGACACAGGCGCCCAAACAAATCCAAGAAACATAAAACCCAGATGGGTAGACTTCCTGTCTTGTCTGGAGACAGCCATTCACTTTTGGCATTCATTCGGCCTGATAAAAAGCAAAACAGAAGATTAAAAGAGCTAACAGATTAAATGACCACAATGGCTAACCCGGTATGCACACATAAAGGTATTAGTCTTAGAATAATGAGTTTGTGGAACATGTCATCTGTCTTCAGTATGTATCCCCTTTTTCCAGTAAGATGGCATATGCCAGGACTTTTTTTTTTCATTAAATTTACAGTTATCAGAATGCAAATAATAATAATAATAATAATAATAATAATAATAATAATAATAATAATAATAAATAAATAAATAAATAAATAAATAAATAAATAGTGCTGTCAATTGATTAAGAATTTTTATCTAATTAATCATGTTCATAGACTGTTTTTCATATAGACTTATTATAATTGCAATGTTGGAATAAAGAAATGCATTACAAACTGGTTAAAGGAAACAGATTATACATTTTTATAATATCTTAAATATGAACATTCAACAAATGTTAAATTTGCAATCCATTGATGGCAGGGTTCAAACCCAGACCTTCAGCTTTAGCCACCTAAGCCACCACTCCCATAGCTTCTAGTTAATATATGCTTGTATAGTTTCCCTTTAAGGTAGCTTGAGTAAACAACTTTGTTTTTATTTAAAGTTCAGTATAGAAGCTTTTTTACTTGCCGTTCAGCACACATGGTGATGTTTCCTCAGTTATCTAATTATCTGCATTATATATTCCATTATCATACAACCGGGTAACTATGCAGCAATTATGGAAAGCCATTAGTATCAAACTTGATAATATGATTAGTTTGCATTAAAATTTCTAGATTAATTACTTGCGTTAATGCATTAATATTGACAGGAATAAAAAAAAAATGTAACCCATCAATTTAACCCGGTTTCCCGATAACGATTGATCTTAGCGCTTAAGAGCGTTTTCTACGAGTCATTTTGCGAACGTTCGTTATTGTTTCACGTGCGTTTCCCAAACATGCACTTAGCACAATTGCGCGTAGCCCTGCTTTAAGTGCTACTTAGGAGTCACTAGGGTTAGGGTTAGAGATGTCTGTTGGTCACATGCTGAAATGTCACGCTGTAGAATGGCTCGTCATTGTTGCACATGCTGTTTTAGCAATCCATCTAGGTTTTTATTTCTGTTTCTTCTACATGTGTGAATGTATATTCAACTCGAATAACATAAAAAGTCCTGAAATTTCTTCTTGAGCAAGTTTAAAAACAGTGTCTTGTTCCAATCTCGCATAAAACAAATTCTAACAGTTCCAACAGCATAATTTTCGATATTTATATGAAACCTTAATTATTTAAGTAGAATTATTTATCAATTTCTTTATCAACAATTGCTTGTCTCACATCAAAATAAATAATTAAATAAGTACATAAATAAATAAGCTCTTACATTTATTTATTTTTTTTAAGTTTAGACTTGAAGATAATTATCTTCACCTGAAGTGTATTTGCTAATAGCAGGAAATTTTAAATAAGCACATACCTAGGGGTGGAGAAATTAGCAAAAATGGCTGGAATCAAGAAACAAAGAAAATACATTTTTCAAAAAGAAGAAATGAATATTACTTTAGAGGAAGTGGAGCTCTCTCTCTTTGTGCCACAAAAGTGCTGTGCTGTAATAACAGTAACAGCTATGTTGCACAACACTGCAGTGAGGGCAAGAGTGACCTTTGGACATCAGGGAGGAAGATGAAGAGGTGGAGGAAGAGAATGTAGTCGAGATGAGACTTTATGATGCTCAACCAAGACATGTTCAATACATGGCTGGGTTTCATGAACGCCAGCAAGTCATCCTTTATTTGTGTCATCTTTAAAGCACATTAAATATTTACGATTAAATACATTTGTACTGTACCCTCGAAATGTGTGGGTTTTTTTTTCATTCTAACCTTTATTAAGTCATTTTTATTTTATTTCTTTATTAATTTTTTCTTTGTATATTGAATTGTGTAATGAGTAGAAAATAGAAATGAATAAAAAATATACGTACAAATAAAATGAAAAATTACTTTGAAGAGAAGTAAATTTTAGGTGCAATTTGCCGGTTGTCCAGCAGGTGGCCTCATAATTCTGTCTTCTTACGATGCACTTAAGGCTTTACGATTACTCCAGAGCACTCGTAGATCTACGAGTTTTTCCAAGTGCTACTTAAGTTCCGATGGTTTTGGGCAACAGACCGTAATATTAAGATCATTCGTACGATCATTTTTACGAACTACTTAGGCTTACGATGCTTTTGGGAAACGCAGCCCTGATTAGGTCATCTCCTTCAATTGCTCCATGGTCCAGTTCTGATGCTTATGAACCCATTTAGTACCTTTCAGCACTAGACCATGGGCATCATTACATCAGTCTGCAGCTACACACTAACATACACACCACGCTGTGATGCACTGTGTGTTCTGAAACATTTCCATTACAGTCAGTATGCATTTTTTTGCTAGAGAGAGAGAGAGAGAGAGAGAGAGAGAGAGAGAGAGAGAGAAAATAAGAGAAGAGAGAGAAATAAGCAAATAAAATACAACTGGTGAAAACAATATTTTTAAGACATTTAAGATATTTGTCCCTGCGATGGATTGGCACCCTGTCCAGGGTGTACCCCGCCTAGTGCCCGAAGTCTCCTGGGATAGGCTCCAGGTCCCCCGCGACCCTGAACACAGGATTAAGCGGTATAGAAAATGAATGAATGAATGAAAGATATTTGTCACCATTTAAACAACCAAAGATTTTAATAGTCAAATAAGCCTTAATTTGCTGCGGGATGGTCTCGTGTCTATGTTTCACAGAGCTATTTCCATTGGCTGGGGGTTAAATATTAAGTTATGGTATTTCCAAGAAATGCTCTTTTATGCCATGAGCCACTGGTTCTCTTAAACATTACTTTCAAAGAAAGCTGGAACTTCCTGTGCACAGATACCCTATGCTTTCCAAACTAGTGATCTTGAATGCCCACATCAGTGGCTTGGAACCTTATCTTTGGCAATTTGTCAATGAGAGGCAAAAACAAGTCCCATTTCCCCAACACCAACCTTCTTAAAGACTAAAAATTCCACTAATCTGCTGCCAGGTTGCTATTGATTTACACCCTAATTAGATTAGCATTTCTCTCTAAAAAAGCTACCCTCAGTGACCCAGGGAATCCCCCCATTAAGTGCATTTTCTTCCAGTGTGATGCAGGGAAAACTAGACTCCAGAGACTAGACACATTCACAATGGCCAGGTTCAGGCGTACTGTTCAAAGTTTGCCGTCATCACCCTCACCAGTGCACAGCCCTGACCTTGGTACCTGGCACCAGACCAACACTACCTCAGCGTGTGTAATGTAGATGCTGAACTTTCCATAGAGAGGCGCAGGGGGAGGCGGGCGGGGTTCTGGAGGCACTTATAGTGTGTGGTGGTAGAAGATTTAATGTTAAATATGCGGCAGATAACAAAAGGTTTAGTGTGAGGTAACAAATTACCCGCAGACAGGGGTAAGGAAAAAACGTTTCAGGCAAATGTAGTAATGAAAGTGATATAGGAATCCTTACATTAAGCCACACAATTAACGTAATTCAAGCCAATCCTATTTTTCCCAGTCTTCTTCTTTCACAATGAGGGGTCTCTCCTCCCACATTCCCAGTGTTCTTTGGATACCTATAAAAAGCCTGGTCATCTCATGAATCCTCAGGAGCAGTGAAAGTGAAATATTAAGCACTGTACTTTACATTGCAGCATACCAGAAAGACTCTGAACCTCTGAACATGTTCATAAGGTAATAAGATATTTTTGAATGCTTGTTTGATTGTATTGTATATTATGATGTAATGAAACTCATGATTATTCACTGCTTTTTGTTATACTCTTTATGATTGACTTTCTTTTATTGATATTGATGTCGAGCTGCTGTGCTGAATTACTTTATTCTATTTTGACTGATGGTTCTGTGTGTGTGTGTGTGTGTGTGTGTGTGTGTGTGTGTGTGTGTGTGTGTGTGTGTGTGTGTGTGTGTGTGTGTGTGTGTGCATACATACAGTATGTATTTATCTCAAGAGTTTAGAGAGTATAATAAAACTGTATAAAACGTGTGCAGGGACTGTGTGAATGAAGACTGTGTTCTTTAGTGAACAAAACATCTTCAGTGCTGACAGTCATACTGCATGTATTACATTACATACATTGATTAGTAAATCATTAATTAACTTATTATGAGTATGTTCTTATTCCTAAGGGAAAATGAAAATATAGATATTCACATCCCACTCTGCTCACATTGTAAATATCAATTTGTGACATGAGTGACTTTTTTCAACATTGCAAAAGTTTATGTTTCTGGATCTGAACATGTTTCTCTATAAATGTATACCTGCCACCCAGCATTGATGAACAATGTGGATAATAATGTCAGTTCAGAATTATAAAGTAATGACATTTACAGTTTGAATATACAGATTTACTCTAAGGATATAGCACTTAGTATACTATTAATACCTATTTGTACTTTTATAATCCAGGAATATTATTATCTTCTGCACACTAGCAGTGCTGCTGGCTGAAGCAGACCTAGACACAGGTGAGTGTTTAGTAAAAATATTGTCAGAAGCTATGGATTTTCAGATAATAAACATAGCGCATTGTAAAACTGTAATTATAACCATTTTCACTTTATTTAACTGGTTTTAGTTTATCTCACACTTTACATCTAAAACGAATTCTTTCTTTTTTTATTGACATTTTCTGATATTTAACAAAAAGACAAAGAATAATTATGTTTAATCCACAATCTTTTAATGTACGAGAGGTGTGATAAAAGGTCAGTGTAGTACACAGTGTTTATTTAAAGTTTGTATCTTTGCTTATCTAATGTAAAATATATATTTTTTTTAACTTAATGGAGGTTTTCAAGCCATGTCTACAGGAACAGGTATGTCTATGAGAAACATACATATTATAGATCTTATTATAGATCTAGTAAAGAGTATATTGTAAAGAATACATATACATATACATTCTAGTTCCGTGTAGCATTAGTGTAAAATGTGTCTATTTTGTCTCACATGTCCAAAAGATCAGGACTCCACGTCTGATGAGGCTCCAACTGGTGAGTCTACAAACCCTCTAGGTGTCTGTTAGACATGTCACAGTCTGCAGTGTTTATCTTTGTAAATCTCAGTTATGTCCTTTATGATTATCTTCACAGAAAGCATGAACCTTGTGTCACCTGATCAGCCCAATGGTGAGTTTTCTGTATTGAGCTGTGAAGTTGTGGGATCTTGTTTGAGTTGAATTTAAATGCAACTTTGGAAGCAATACTTAGAGCTTAGCTTTCCCTTACATCTGGATGACTGTTGGACATTGTAGTCAACTTTTAGTCATCAATAAACATTTATAGATGGAGAATCATCATTTATAGAACATTAAATATAGGAAAAGGGCGGCGCGGTGTTGTAGTGGTTAGCACTGTCGCCTTGCACCTCCAGGGTCTGGGTTCGATTCCCGGCCAGGCTCGATTCCTGTCTCTGTGTGCATGGAGTTTGCATGTTCTCCCCGTGCTTGGTGGGTTTCCTCCGGGTACTCCGGTTTCCTCCCACAGTCCAAAGATATGAAGGTTAGGCTAATTGGGGTTCCCTAAATTGCCTGTAGTGTGTGAATGAGTATGTGTGTGTGTGTGTGTGTGTGTGTGTGTGTGTGTGTGTGTGTGTGTGTGTGTGTGTGTGTATGCCCTGAGATGGATTGGCACCCTGTCCAGGGTGTACCCTGCCTTGTGCCCTAAGCCTCCTGGGATAGGCTCCAGGCCCCCCGCGACCCTGAATACAGGATAAAGCGGTATAGAAGATGAGTGAGTGAGTAAATATAGGAAACATCTGAAACTATTCAGTTATAGACTGCCATCTAGTGGTAGATGTGATACTGTAGCTCAGTTGTAGTGACAGTTTTTGTACATAATTTGCAGTAACTCAAACCTAGCGTATATTTTATGCACACCCTCTATATTTTAGGTTGTGTGTGAATTATGATTATTATTATTAGTAGTAGTAGTGGTGTTACTGTTGTTGTATGTATTAATGAGACTTAAAATGAATATACAACAGATTAACTTTACCCTATTTAAGAATTCATGTCATTCATTTTAAAAATACATCCACACTGCATAATTAATTCTATTTCTTAAAAAGATATTTTAGCTTTCGTATTTTAGTTTTGTTTATGGCAGCTTTATGAAGCAGGGTTGAATACATTATAATGTTAGAATTTTTCTTTGATTTACAGGTGAGCTACAATATTATAATGGAGCCACAGCTGGTAAGAATAAGCAAAACTATTTTGCAATTTTAAGAATGATATTTGATATTAAGTGTTAATGTCAGACTGATTAAGGCAGCAATTGTCTTTGAAGATGCAAGCAGCACAAGTGCAGAAGCAGGTCAGGCTGCTGGTAAGTAACCAATATTTATTTTTTCATATTTTTTCATATTTTTTCATCTTTTAATGATGGTTTACAGGAGAGTGTAATGCTGACTTAATATATGTTAAATTAAAGAAAAATCTAATGTTATTTTCACTGCTTTAAGAGCCTCAAGTCAATGATGTGACAGCAGCTGGTGAGTTAATATTTGATTATTAATACATTATTTAAATCAGCATTTTAGAGATAGCATAGCAGACTCGTGTTTGTTACAATGTGAATAAAAAAGAATCAAATGTTTTTGGGAATGAGCAACTTCCTATGAATTTCTGGTAAAGAAGGAATTATGAACACCGGGACATAACTTATTTATTAACAGCCTACTAACATGCAATAAGAATTATTTCTTGTTTTGTAGATGGCACAAAATCAAGCACTGAAGAACAAGATGGTAAGACAGAATTCTTAGACATATGAAGTTTGTTATTTATAAATGTATTTTTTTATTTGTTATGTAATTTCTTTTTTTATATAAAACAATATGTATATTTTATGTATATATTGTATATATATGTAAATGTAAGCTAATCACAATCTAAAAAAATGATCAGAGAATGAAAGCCCAGAGTCAGAAGAAGTGATGAAGCCAGCCCCAGTGCAGCGTCCTACAAAACCACAAACTGTAAACCAGCGCAAGCGCAGCAAACCTGTTGTAGCCTCTAAGAAGAGAATGAGAACCCTTCGCCCCTGAAAAAAAAAAAAAAAAAAAATCCTGTGAAATACGTTCAGGAAGGATGCAAAACTAAGATAAGAGGAAAGAAAGAAGCGAACTTGTATTAAGTGGCATTTTGTTTTGTTTCTTTATTTTAATAACCAAGAATTAGATGTGATTTTGTTGTGATGTACTGTAATGACTGTCATTGTCTATTTTTTCTTTTTTTATGGTTTTATTTGTTGTAAACCTAGCATTCAGCATGAAGGTATTTCTTGTCTATAATACGGGGACAAAGCTTGTCAGTCAGGGTTAAATTCATAAACAAGACAGCCAACATCATGTCAGATTACAGTCGGGCTCTTGTGGCTCAGTCCATTTCTGCATGGAGTATAAAGTTCTAGCTGTTAATTCAACATTTTATCATCAGGAAATACTAAACACCTCTCAGAAGCCCTGACTTGATTATGCTATGTTTTTTACTGGTGCTAGTTACCTGAATACTGTGTGTTCAGGCTAGCCATAGCGTTTTAGATAACCGTAGTTAAAAAAAAAATTTCAGCAGAAATTTTGCAAAAGCTTGCTTTCAACACAAGTTCAGTGTTTACTCTTTTGTCACTGATCACATTTTTATAAGAAACAGTATTTATCATTAATAAATAATTTTTTTTATAGATCTCAAAATCATGACTGTGTTATTCATAAATAATTAGTTCTGTATGCCTAAATAAACTTTGAAGCAAATAAGAGTTGAAATGCAGACACTGTATTTTATTTATGTGGTAAATGTATTATTTAGCAAGATCACATTTATGTAACATTTATGAGTATTTTAACAACAACAATAACAATCATGATCATCAAACATTCACGATCATCATCATCATCATCATCATCATCATCAAACATTAATAATGCTTGAATAATAATAGCTAAAAAAAATTTTTGATGATGAAAAAAAATTTTTTTTTTTATTTGCCAAACCTGTTGTTCTAAAGTGTAGCTTTAAGATTACAGCATCTTAAACAGTCATACTGTAGCTGGAGACCACCTGGCCTCATAAATGTCATTTATTACACTATTTACTTTCAGTAAAAAAAAAAAAAAACATGTAAATTATAATGAGCCAAGTTTGGGGCATCTGCTGTGTAGAGAATGCCTCCTTTCATAACGCCTGTGGCGGCATTAATTATACCTGTGGATGTGCATTGGCTCTGCTTCACTGTTCATGTAGGCTGGAGAAAGAAGTCTGTGATTGTATAGTACTGTGTCAGATATCACACTCTATACCTTTCCCTTCAACAATATATGGTACTGTCTCACTGCCATCACAACGCTGGGTTGGTAAAGGTCACGCCTTTCTCTCACGTTGAAGCTGATAGTCTCTAGACTTCTCCTCTGACTCCCCTGAGACATGCACAGCACTCTGAAACACCCATTGTCCACTGAGGGAGATTTTAGCACATGGTGAGTCTGCTTTTTAATTTTATTGTCAGAAGGTTAAAATGCGAAGCCCACATAAATTACAGGTGATACAGTAGCTGTGTACATGTGTGACATCATGATGCATGAGACGAAAACCAGACACATCAGCCAGCACATGTGGTCTCCTTGGGATGTGTCTGGTAACTGGGAACAGTTCCACTTTACCATGAAAACATTTCAGGCCGCGGCTGATTGCACAACAATCCCTGCTATCTGTTTCACCCAGATGAGGATGAGTTCCCTGTTGAGTCTGGTTCCTCTCAAGGTTTCCTCCTATTGCCAACTCTGGGAGTTTTTACTTCAGGGAGTTCAACCACCATTGCCCTTAGCTTGCTCATCAGATCAGATCTGATCATTCTCTCACATTTCATACATATTTCTATAATTTATTCTTTTGATTCTGTCAATCTGCTTTATGACAATGACCACTGTTAAAAGTGCTATTACAATTTCTTTAGCTGGACATCTATTTTTATTCACACTTGCATTACAGTATAATCCTCAGTCACAGATTTTGATTCTCATTACTGTCCCCTGGTGTCAATGATGAACTATTATTTTATTCTATTCTTCTTCTTTGTCTTTCGGCTGTTCCCTTTCAGGGGTCGCCACAGCGAATCATCTGCCTCCATCTAACCCTATCCTCTGCATCCTCTTCTCTCACACCAACTAACTTCATGTCCTCTCTCACTGCATCCATAAATCTCCTCTTTGGTCTTCCTCTAGACCTCCTGCCTGGCAGTTCCAACCTCAGCATCCTTCTACCGATATATTCACCATCTCTCCTCTGAACATGTCCAAACCACCTCAATCTGGCCTCTCTAACTTTATCTCCAAAACATCTCACATGGGTTGTCCCTCTGATGAACTCATTCTTGATCCTATCCATCCTTGTCACTCCCAAAGAGAACCTCAACATCTTCAGCTCTGCTACCTCTAGCTCTGCCTCCTGTCTTTTCTTCAGTGCCACTGTCTCTAAGCCGTAGAGCATCGCTGGTCTCACCACTGTCCTGTACACCTTTCCTTTCATTCTCGCTGATATTCTTTTATCGCACAACACACCTGACACTTTTCTCCACCCATTCCAAACTGCCTGTACTCGTCTCTTCACCTCCTTTGAACACTCTCCGTTGCTCTTGACCCTTGACCCTAAGTACTTAAAGTCCTGCACCTTCTTTACCTCTGCTCCCTGTAGCCTCACTGTTCCTCTTGGGTCCCTCTCATTCACACACATGTATTCCGTCTTGCTTCGGCTAACCTTCATTCCTCTGCTTTCCAGAGCGTACCTCCACCTCTCCAAATTTTCCTCCACCTGTTCCCTGCTCTTGCTACAAAGCACAATGTCATCTGCAAACATCATAGTCCATGGAGACTCCTGTCTATCCTCATCTGTCATCCTGTCCATCACTAGAGCAAACAAAAATCAGAAACTAAATAACTACTAATAATAATAATAATCGTTCTATACAATACACTTTTTATTGGGACACTTAAAGTGCTTACCTACAGAGAGAAGGGAAAAAAAGAAGGCCTTAGAGTACAGAAAGAGAGTTAAGGCAGTGTAGGCATTCTGTGAGGGAATTCCACAGACGAGGTGCAGCAGAGCAGAAAGCTCTGTCCTCTATTGAACATTGAGTTTTGTCCATAGGAGACAGAGGAGCTGTTGTGGGTTCACTGGATGCATTTGGAATTGGGAGGAGAAAAGAGATCTTTGAGGTAGAGAGGGGCAAACCTATGGATGCATTGGTGTGTCAGGAGAAGGATGTTGTAGTCAATGAAAGAGATTTCAGGGCCAAAGACATATGACAAAGAAAAATCAAAGCATTTGATAAATATTTAGCCTAAATAATCCATCCATTCATCTCAGAACCTCTGTAGTTCAACTAGCGTCTGTGGAGGCCAAGGTATACTGTATTATTTCCATTTTTAAGACCTCCAGTCAACATTCACACACTACAGGCAATTGGGGAACGCCAGTTATCCTTATCTGCATGTCATTGAACTGTGGGTGGAAACCGGAGTACCCAGAGGAAACCTACCAAGCACAAGGAGAACATACAAACTCCGTACACGAGGTGGGTCAGATCCTGTGACTAATGCCTCTTTTCCACTGCATAGTACGGCACGACACGGTTCAGTACAGCTCATTTCGGTTCGGCTCAGTTCGGCTCGGTTCGCGCTTCCACTGCACTTTAGAGTGGGCGGGATTACTTGCGTGTCATTTTAGTTGTACTGCCGTGACGTCATCGTAAACACGCCACAAACTCGGCATGTGGATGTTTTTAACAGCAAGACGAAGGAGTTTGTTTCAAAAGAGGCTGATGGCAGCCAAAGAAAATTTTTGGTTAATACAAAAAGGTGCGTGCAATCCTTCTCTGGCTGTTTCTAAATATAGCGGTTCTGTTGTGTCTCATGTCGCAAGTTCGGTGACGCAGTAATGACGATTTTCTCCGGCTAATCAGTGACCAGCAGAGTTTACACGTCACGTTTTTTGTAACGGTTTGGCACGCTCGGAACCTCAGCTGAGGTGGTACTAAAAAAGGGACCAGGTACCAGGTTCTGTTCCCAGTGGAAAACCCCCCAAAAGTGAGTTGAACTGAACCATGTCGTGCCGTACTATGCAGTGGAAAAGCGCCATAAGTGACCATGTTGCCAGCCTAAATGATAATACTTATTAATTTTGCTGTGTCATTTGAAATAAGGTTTATAGTTTATCACTGTTTTGGTCAATAAAGCTGTTTACCATGGTTTACCTTTGCCCACACAAAACACAGATCAATGTCATGGGGAGACAGATTTGTTTAAAGGCTCCGTAAAAACAACCTATTTGCTGTACCAGGAAATGCTGTACCAAGAGGCATTCTTACACTCCGAACATGGTTGCCACTGACACTGATAAAAGAGTAGCCAGAATACAAGGGCTTGACACAGTATATGCAAAAAATACATTTTACTTTGCCAAGGCAAAACAATGTCAATAAATAAAAAAGAAACAATCAAGTATGATTGATCACTAAATTCTATGAATGTATGAATCTTATTGGAACTTTAAAATGTATATTTAACCAATACTTGAAAATAATGTTAAAGGAATATCAACATAGCTGATAAATAACTTTTAATCTGTTAAATCTGTTTTATCTGTGAGTTTCCTTTTGGCTGGGAGAACGGGAAAACAATGCTATTTGTAGGTCAGTAGCTGGGCTATTGCTGACAAGCTCTGACTTTCAATGAAAGGCAGCCCCATCTTCCACAAAGATGTCCAGTAAATTTAGGCTCATACAATAGAACAGAAGAGCAGTTGCTTGGTCCATTAAGCAACTTATTCTACCTTCAGCCAATCTCCAGTTGGGTTGTTGTTGGCATGTTTTGATTCTTATTATGTAAGAAATTAGTTAAGCCAACGAACCCAGTTCACAAGAAGGCTCTGAGGAAGAAGGAATATGTTTGGATCCTTTCATTGTGTTTACAATTTCCTTGCTGTGGATTTTGTTACTCACCTTTACTGAAATGTATCTGGTTATCATTTATGATAGGCAAGCTTAGCATATTAAGGCATCATTAGTTTTCAAACATATTATCATTCTGTGATTTTCTCATATTATTTATTCAATTCAATAAAATTTTATTCAATTAAATTTTATTTGTATAGCGCTTTTAACAATTGTCATTGTCGCAAAGCAACTTTACACAATCAAAAGAATTATTTAAGTTTGTATGGAATGTGAATGTGTATGAATCAAAATGTTCAGATAGTCCCTGGTGAGCAAGCCCGAGGGCGACAGTGGCAAGGAAAAACTCCCTGAGATGGTAATAGGAATAAACCTTGAGAGGAACCAGACTCAACAGGGAACCCATCCTCATCTGGGTGAAACAGATAGCAGGAAATGATCTGCATTTATACAGTGTGTTAGGTGGCAGCAATTCAGCTATAATAGTTGATGTTAATTGATGTTAATATGGAGTCCAGGTAGTTATTGGAGACTGCGGTAGACTTGTAGAAAGTTCCAGTCCTGAACTATCGAGCAACTGCAGCCAAGTCAAGTCCTCAGAGAAACAGCTGTCAACATCAGTCGAGGCCAGAACCATCTTCATGGTAGAGTGAAACCGTCCCCAGACACCAGACGCATTCCAAAGAGACACACGGGGCATCCATGCGACGAGACCTCCAACCAGAAGCGGGGCACTAGGACGGGTCAGACAGGTCCGGAGGGCCATGTAGATCACTGGCAGCTCAGGAACGACAGTTAGGTATGGTCACAGTCATATAATGTATAATGTGAATGTATATTTAGTGTAGAGTGCAAGCAGAGACTCCGGTAGGACTAACTATAACAGATCAGCATCATATTCTACAACACATCATTAAGAATGTATTACGATAAGGTATATTGTCGGTCAAAGAAAATGTTTGGCACAAAGAAAAAAAAATATTATGCACAATCAAAGTAATTGGAGTCAGATTTTCTTTCCTCTAAATGACTAGCTGGACAGTCCATTACCATTCTTACTGATATAGTTACTGATACAGTCGTGTTATTTCAGCAATTCTAGATTACTAAATTAAATTTAGTTTACCAAAAAACACAATATAATGGGCACATTTTTGTCAAGTGTGATGACTATGCCCACATGATTATCCATATTAGGCTGAAAGACTAGCTATGACATCACAGGCTTCTATGTGATGTTTATGAGGTTGTTTCTCCACATGGAATGTCCCTACATTCTCTTAGATCCTGAAAGGAGAAGCGGTCTGAACAGTGAAAGGGGAATTTGCCCTCACTTGCTGATCTCACTTATGCCATGCATCACCGGTCAGAAGATGACGAGTTTTGGAATAGTCGGGGCTGGGGTCTTTTCAGGCTGATATTTAACAGAGATAACATTTACAGTATATCTGAGTGCTAATTCCTACTATAAGTGAGCAAATGTATGTCCTTATCATTGTAATGCTTCACACACATATTAAATTACTGTCATTCTGGACATGTGTTAATGGTAGTGTTTTTTTATAGTAGGTGGTAATTCCCCCAGATAAGCAGCAAAAGTTGTTAACATAGTAAAGGTTGTAAGACTCTCACTTAGCTTCTCATATGTATTATGAGACTGTGAGAGAGGCTATCGGTTTTGACTTTAAAGCTGTAAGGGCATGGCCAACTGGATCAATGCCAAGTTTCCACTTTTACTTGCTGCTTTCATGCGTCATGTTATTAGCTGCTTTAATTGACTTTTTTTCATACTTTGTTTTGTTCATGTAGCAAAAAGAGATTAGCCAAAGCAGCTAGAACCTCTTCCTCCACCTGGAGAATGTTACGTCGCCTTAGATTTAGGCAAATGGATATATATGGATATTTAAACTCTCATAGCCTTTGAGTTTTAAAACAACTTATATCACTGATATCACATTTATAAGATAATAAATATACACATTTTGCTCAGTGATTGGCCTAAAAACATTTCCCAAGTTTTTATTATATTCACTTTGATTAACATGTATAAGGCACCAGGGTGGTGTAGTGGTTAGCACTGTCGCCTTTCACCTCCAGGGTCTGGGTTTTATTCCCGGCCAGGCTCGATTCCCGTCTCTGTGTGCATGGAGTTTGCATGCTCAACCCATGCTTGGTGGGTTTCCTCCGGGTACCCCGGTTTCCTCCCACAGTCCAAAGACCTGCAGGTTAGGCAAATTGTCTTTCCCAAGTTGCTCGTAGTGTGAGAGTGTGAGTGTGTGTATATATGTGTGTGCCCTGCGATGGATTGGCACCCTGTCCAGAGTTTACCCTGACTCGTGCCCTAAGTCTCCAAGGATAGGCTTCCTAGCGACCTTGAATACAGGATAAAGCAGTATAGAAGATGAGTAAGTGTAAGTGTGTGTGTGCCGTGCAATGGATTGGCACCTTGTCCAGGGTGTACCCCGCCTCGTGCCCTAAGTCTCCTGGGATAGGCTCCAGACCCCCGGTGACCCTGAATTCAGGATTAAGCAATATAGACGATGAGTGAGTGAGTAACTATTTATATAACACATTAAATGAATCCAACAAATTAAATAAACTTTATTTCCAGTACAGGCTGAGAACAAAAGCCTTAGGTAGGCAAAAAGTGTGCCTGAACTTAAACGTGTAAGCAACATCTGTACATGGATCAGTCCATATGCAGGTTACAAAGATATTTACTGAACATTCAAGGTTCAAGATTCAAAGAACTTTATTAATCCCAGAGGGAAATTGCTACATGTAAATCCTACAAATATTCAAACAGTGTTTCCCAAACATCACTGATAATTGTCTTGCACAGATGCATAGACAGCAGAAATGATCTCTTTCACAATCTGAGTCCTGGAATATCTCTCATTCCTTGACTCTTCAGACCACATGACCTTTATCGATCACCTCAAAGTCCAATCTTTATGCTCCCTAGCAAACTGAAACCTTTTTCTGATGATTCTCACTAATAAGTGGTTTTCTTATGGACACACAGCTGTTTAGTTCCAATCACACATTGTGTGTGTATGGAAATGTTCTTACTTTTACTATCACACATACAGTACAGTGGAACCTTGGAGTACGAGCATAATTCTTTCCAGAAGCGGGCTTGCTTTCCCAAACACTCGTAAATCAAATAGAAATTTCCCATAAAAAATAATGGAAACTCAAATTATTCATTCCACAGCCCTTTTTTGTATTTATAAATACATAAAGAGAATTAACACAAAATATTAACTGAAAATAAAACCTTTACAAAAAGTTAAAATAAATCCCAACAGATAAGTGTTTCCGCTTGTGCGCGCACGCACTGTGTATGTGTGTGTGTGAATCTAAAGTAAGCTCCCCTCTCCCCCTTCTTACGTTTTCCGTTGTATTCACGGACACAATGGAAACATTGTTTTATCGGAAAAATGAACAAGAAATCTCTCTAATGGCACTCAATTGAGCGACACCAATGGAATCACTGCTGTAAAGTAAAAATAAAACAAATGAACCTGCACTTTACCTTTGAAAAGAATCGCGACAGGGCAGTGTTTCTGTGTAGAGCAGAGAGAAAGAGAGATAGTGTGTGTGTGTGTGTGTGTGTGTGTGTGTGTGTGTGTGTGTGTGTGTGTGTGTGTGGCACGGTGTGCAATGACGGGCATGCACACAGACACAGAGCAGGCTGAGCCTTGAGCAGAGAGAGAAAATTAACATTTAACCTCTCTAATGAGACTTGCTTTTGGTTTACACGTGTGCTGTACACACACGCATACAGGCACAAAATAAAAAATGTTTTACGCACGCACACACACACACGTGGTCACAGTGTTATAGTAAACAGTACACACGTGCACAGATGTTGATTATACCAGTAAGAGACGAGCACTAAGACTGAGCAGGGGAGACGATTACCCACAATTCCGCAGCGCAAGAGAGAGAAAAACTGTTGTCTCATGTGACGTTTGACAGCAAAACATGAAGCGCATGTGTGATACATGATACTCTGTACTCGTAAACCAAGACTTGTTCGTTTTCCAAGTCAAAATTTTATTAAAAATCTTTGTTCATCTTGCGGAATACTCGCAAACCACGTTACTCCTAATCCGAGGTTTCACTGTAGTTCTGGTATCTACAGACCTTGTTTTTAACGATCTAACTTCATCAGGCGATAAAAGGATCTCCATTCATGATTTTTTTCTGACCAAATTTCTTCAATGAGGGTGATGGTTCAGCACTATCCTTCCACATATTCATAATGTGTTGCACAGTTCTTAACTAAATTCCTGAATTTCAAAATCTTTTTTTGAAGTTGTTTTTTTTTCCTTGATGCAGAACATTAATAATATCACACAGAACATGCAGAAGATGAAGTTATTATGACTGTAGAATTAGTGTTGTGTTACATCTTAGGGACCACTTGTAGTCTATTTCAAAAGTTTGTACCCCCTATTTTAATTCTGTCTTTGTGTGTAAATATAATAATAATCATCTGACTTTAGCAGGTCTCAGTATTTGGCAAAGACAACCTCAACAACTTACAGTATACTGTACCTTTTTTCACTGTGCTATTATTTATTCAACAACAGTGATAACAACCATTTGGGCAATACTAAGTACCCCTTTACAGGATATAACAGGGTAAGTTCCATCCAGGTGCTGCTATTAATCAGCCTTTGATTAATTGTTTTTCAGCAGGAGTGTACTGTAGATTGCTGTAAAAGCACAAGTAGGTTAGATTTGCCTAATACTAAGAAAGTGGAAAACTTTGGAGCATGACTGTGTACCCAAGGCTGGATTTCACAGAAAATAAGTTTTAGGTCTGTTCCCCATTTTAGATAAATACAAAAGTCACAAAACCAGATCAGCTATCCCATTCCCAGATGCTTCATGAACCTCAGCACATCTCAGGCAATTCTGAAACCCAGCCACAAAGGCAAGCACTTAATCCCACACCAAAAAACAGAAACACTTTTTGCCCAGTCTTTGTGCAGTTTCCTTGAAGAACACTAAGGTAACAAAAACAACAACATGTAATATCATCAACCGTATCAAAGACCCAAAATGTGATGTGTGTTTCCAGGAGAAGTGGAAAAATGTACTGGCAAAGCTACTGAGAGACTGGGACTGGGTGTATGGCAACCACAGAACAGCTAGCCTAGCCCAGTTACAAGACCTGTTTGGAAACACAAACAATGGTAGCACAGCACTGGCTCTTAACCCTGTTTTAATGAATGCAACTCAAGTCATTCCCATGTAGCACCTCTGCTTGCAGGCTCTGCCTCCTGTAGCTTGGGGAGGGTTAGGGGTATAAAAGCTCCATGGCATTCTCCAGCAAGGATTCAGATTTACGGGAGGGCAAAGAGAAGCTTTCTGTCCTTCTTTTGCACAATGCTGTACCATTTTACCATGATGCAGACAAGGTAAGTAAGCAATTTGTATTGTTTAGGGATTGACTACATTCAGCACACCAAGCTATCATGTCTTCTTTGTTTCATCTTGCCAAATATTATTATATAGTTAAGAATTTTATGTCAAATAATATTGTTGAATTTATTTTTAGCTTATTGTTAATTAATTGTATTTTTTATATTTAATTAATAAATTAAATTATTAAATTGTTATATACAATTATTACTTTACTAAAAATTATTAGGTGTGATTACATTTAGAAGTATTAATGTTGATTATTTGTTACTAACAATAAAACTACTGTGACTGTATTATTAATAGTATTAAATTGTGTGTGGGACTATTTTGTAAGATATTTTTTATCCACAGTATAGAATAAGATTTGAGGTATGTGATAAATATGAGACAGAGGCAGGGGCAGGGGCAAGATCTCAACAAACCATAGTGTATCTTTTTGGTTACTGACAATTTTTGTCATTTATTGTCACTATTTGTCATTTAATTGAATTAAAATGTAATTGTTTCATATATTTCTTCTTTTTTAAGGACACTGGTTGTTTTTCTAATCATTGTTTTTGTTGCCGTCACTCGTTCTGCTCCAATAAATGGTAAGGAAATACGCACAGAGACATTTACCCATCTGACTAAACTTATTCTGCCTCACGGCTAACAAAGTACTTTGATCACCCAGGCTACATCATCACCTTCATCAATGCATTATTACATGACCATAGTTTCAGTGAAGCGACTAACAATGTAACACTGGAGTATTTGAAATGTGCAACAATTCTGCTCTTTCAGGGGGTACTTCGTGCTTCTCTCAAAGAGAATGTAATCAGAGCCCATGCTTCTCTTGAACATACAAAGCCTTTTTGTTCACCTAAGCTTGTTGCACTAACTAGCTGTCTATAGGAGTCTGTTCCTTATAGATAATGAAATTAAGATGTCTTAATATCACTTATAATAACCTACCTGGGTTTTCTTCCCCTAGATGGCACAGACAATGATGGTAAAGACAATTTGCTCTTTAAACCTCTTTATAAAGTTGCGTAGTTGTGTTTCATGTTTATACAATTAACTCTATAGCTCTTGTTGCAAACTTAATATAAATATTGTCCTGATTTATAAAACAAATGCAATGATTCATTAATTCAGATTTGTATTATTTACATGTTTTTAGAAAAATCCCTGATTAAGGTAGACATGTTGATTGGTAAGTGTTAAACATAATAGTAGCATAAAAAAATGTTGCTAATGAACTTTTAAACAAAACACATCAAATAATAATTAAGTGATCCTCAAAACTAAACTCAAGTTAACCACCATTACTATTACTATTACAAGTATTATTTTCTTTCTCATAACGATGTACTAAGGCAGTGTACAAGCTTGCAGAAAATGCTCAGTCTAATAATCATAAAGTAAGAGACTTTAATAATCCACACCTTAAACGTCTAACAATAATACTGCTTTTTCTCTTTATTAGCTGATAATAATGCATTTCATCCGACTGACAGCCCTGTAAATGAAGAATCTGGTTAGTGAGGCAATTCTCTTGAGATTTACACATGAATTTTCAGTTCTGTTTCTTGAATTCTATTAAAAAGGTCTTGTTTACAATGTTGGACTCAATTTAATTACATTTAATATTTCACATTTCTAATTGGATGGAGCTGCTGATATTAGTGATAGAAGATGTCTTTCTGATATTTTTGATTCAGCATGTCCTCTCTTAGCAGGAACTACAGATGGAAAGGACTCTACAGAAAAAACAGAAGGTACTATTGATCAGATATAACCCAAGTGTAAAGACATTTGAGGAACAAATTTTACAAATTAAAAAAAAAAAAAAAAAAACATTGGCTGTAACTATTTCACTTTCAGGAGCAGCAAGTGACACAGCAGATACAACAGAAAAGCCAGGTGAGATACCTGCGAGACACAAATAAACAGAGTGATGAGATATGAGAGAAGCAAATAAACAATGCACGCCCAACCAACCAAATCAACAGAAAGCAGCTTCAATTATGCAGCTCACTTTTGTTTTTAACAATAATATTTATGCTGCAGAGATTTGGGAAAGTTTGCCCATAACATGCAAAGTACTCAAAGTACAAGTGCTGCATGATAATAAGATGTGTGATAAGCTCAGTTAATGAGTTACTGGAGGATTGAGTGGATTATTGTCATCTGATTAAGATTGCAAAGACCTAATCAATAATATACAAACAAGTAAGCACAAATGTAAATGTTGTGTAATTAATTTGACCTTTTGATTCTGTGTGGAAATAATCTGAAAAGTCAGAACCAAATCATTTTACATTTAAGTACCGACTGTATCTCTTCAGCAAGCTGTCATGTAATGTGTTACACTGTAGTTCAGCACCTTTCCTAATTACAGCCAGCTCGATTTTGCTGCTTTTAAAATATATAACAAAGAATTTTATACCCAACACTGGACTCTCAAAAATACATGACCTAATAAATCTTCCCTACTGCAGGGAAAATATAATTGTATTTATTCCTTTTTTATTTTTAATAAAAACTGTATTTACAGTTTTTCTGTTTCATATTTTGGAAAAAGTTTAAAGACAACTACAATCTTTCATCAGATAATAACAATGGGGTTCTATTGACATTAAATGGTTTTGAGATTAAAATGTATTGTCTAGCACAAGCTGTTATTTCAGTGAAATGCATTAGGAAACCACATGCTGTACGTTTCAGGTGACACAAGTCAAGATGAAACCACCAGTGGTCCAGATTCAACAGGTTAGAAAGAAAAGAACATGGACAATCTGATCATTTTCATTCATATAGTATTAATACATATTTTCTTACACATTTCATACTGATTTCCCAAATTTTCTTTTGATTGTATAAAGCTGCTTTGCGACAGTGACCATTGTTAAAAGCGCTGTTGTTTTCCTTTAGACTCCTCTGAATCTGCATTAATGAAGAAGGACTCGGACATGCCAGGTGAGCCCAGGACTCATAGGATTTATAAATTATAGACAAAAGCAGAAATATTTGTTAATTATCTGTTTGTTTCCTTTGATTGTTAGACCCACCTGAGGAGAGTAATAAAGATCTTTCAGGTTAGTCTAAAGCTATAAAACTGTGTCTCAGCAAATATCCAAGAAAAGAGAATAATGATTTCATGGAATTCATTTAATTTCCTCAACCACAGATGACACGGTTGATCAAACATCAACAGAAAAGAAACTAGGTGAGAGAGAGAGAGAGAGAGAGAGAGAGAGAGAAACAAGTTATATTCCTTTATGGATTTATCATTTATTTATCATTTTTACAGATGAAACAGAGGAAGTTACAGACAAGCAAACAGATCCTGAGCGTAAGAATATACATAACAAGTAACATTCAATATTGAAAGGATTAAATCATAAAATAAATACAAATTGGCCCATTTATGCATTTTATTGTTCTAGATACTGACTCAACAGTCACATCATCAAAAGAGTTGGATTCCTCAGGTAAGACACCAGGAGAGAGACAAAGGTTTTGAGTCAAATAACTACAGGGGTCTACATAAAAAACATAAAAAATAATAATAATTAAAACATTAAAAAAAAAAAAAAACATACAACACAGGACATTCAGGTTATTTATATTAAAAGTAAAAGAAAGATTTTGGAAAAAAATACTTTGTAGCTTTAATTGTTATTTTTAACATTTTATTTTAGTATTATAATGTGGATCAATATGCTAAATAACAATTCTGTAGACATTTACATAATATAATAATTATACCTGTGAATAATTTTAAGGAGATCATGATTATAATAACTATGAGAGCATTAGCATACATGCACTATTTAAACATTTACATAATGAGATTTGACACACCCTAATGCCGTGTACAATTTTAGACAAGACCACGTCCAGCAAGGAAATGGAGTCACGTGATGATGAACCCGACAAGGACTCTCAAGGTATTCTTACACATATAATGTAATTTCAAATTAACAGTTAATGAAAGTATGATTAATCACACAAATTATTTTTAATCCATATTTTATTCATTTCTTCGATATGTATGTTAACAACTATGAATTCTTACAAGCATAATTATTGCAACCATCCACTCAGCTGGTACACCTTTACTAACCTGACCCTAAAAACAATCTTTGAACAATAAATGCTGAAATATTTTTTTAACATGAGCCTGTAAATCTGAATCATCTGTTCACCTTTTGAAGTGACCTACTGTAGCTGAAGGGCAGATTTGAGGTTATGTTACTCAACTAAACAGCAATGCATGAATTTTGCAAAAGAGTAGTTTACTGTGGTATCTGTTGTATCATAGCAATCACACAGTACAAGAAGTATTAAAGTCTCAATTAAAATAACCGAGCTTTGACTAGGCCATAAACGTTCATTACAATGAGACTAGTTTTGTGCTTTTCAAAAGGATATTGTGTTGTTTGATCATTTGTTTGATCATTTGATCACACTTGTTTAAAGGAGAATAAATTCATCTCCTTAAAGACTAATTTGGAGAAAAAAGAAAACACTGAAGGTTTGATCTTATTTTCACTATTTTTGATACCACATGGCACGGAATAACATTTAAACAAATAAACCTAAACCGTTGTCTATCTCTTAGTTCCCTAATGGAACTATAAATGTATGCATTATTTATACACCAGGAGTCACACTAGGAGGATAAACTCATCAGCTCGATGGATAAAAGGCTGAAAGAGAGTGATAGGATTAACTGTAAAGCAGAAACATGGAATGTGCTACAAGTGCTAAAAAAAAGTGCTCTTAAGGTGTATAAGGTGTAATAAAAATTAGATTAATAAAGAGATTTTTTAAAAATAAAATAACACTTATATTAATATCTTGCTTATGTTTTCTCATTCTTAAATATGTTAATTTGGGATGTTAAATGTTAAAAATGATCAAATATATTATATAACATACTGCAATGTGAAAATACTTCCAAAACAAATGACCAGTAAAATACAGCATGTTAACACCAAACATGATTATTAATTACATTTGTAACTACTGTCAAAACATTAAGTGATTATTAACAGTCTGAAATATGAAACTCATGTTTTACATAATGTTTGTATTTTCTATATTTCCAGAAACGGAAAAACACAAGGAAGCTGCCAGCACCGATACCAACAAGGACAGTAAAGAACAAGATGTGGAGAAAAACTCAGAGATGGAGGACAAGGACAACACTTCCAACAAAGCTGTAGACATGGATGAAGATGTTGATGAGACTAGAGACACAGAAGACACTGATGAAAAAGACTCAGTAGAAAGAAGCGACAAGACCAGCAAGCATGATGATACAGACAAAGATACTGACCATGACAAAACAAGTTCTTCAGACCTGACAGAGAGCAGTGACAGCACTGAGAAGACTGACAAAGACAACAATAGAGACAGCAACAAAGAGAATGATGAAAATAGAGACAATGATGGAGATAGGGATAAAGATGCAGATATTGAGAGCGATGGGAAGGACAGAGATAAAGATGAGGACAAAGACAGTGATAGGGAGACTAATAAAGATGAGGACAAAGACAATGATAGGGATAGTGATAAAGATGAGGACAAAGACAATGATAGGGATAGTAATAAAGATGAGGACAAAGACAATGATAGGGATAGTAATAACGATGAGGACAAAGACAATGATAGGGATAGTGATAAAGATGAGGACAAAGACAGTGATAGGGAGGCTAATAAAGATGAGGACAAAGACAACGATAGGGATAGTAATAACGATGAGGACAAAGACAATGATAGGGATAGCAATAACGATGAGGACAAAGACAGTGATAGAGCCGGTAAGAAAAATGAAAGAGACAGTGATGGAGACAACAATGGCGACCGTGACACAGACAATGATGTTGATAGCAAAGACTTAGAAGATGGGGAGGATAGTGCAGACAGTGACAAAGACACCACAGACGACAAAAGCAGTGAGAAGGAAATGACTGCTGATGGGGAAAAAAACACTGACCAAGAGTCAAAAGACAGGTCTAAAGAATCTCTGCCAAGCTCTTTCATCATGGACTCCTCAAGTAAAGAGGATAATCAGGACAGAGAGACAAGCAGCACTGAGTCCACAGATAAAGACAGCTCTGACAGCATGGACCATGCTGACAAGGACAGTGCAGAGACAGATGGAGGAGGTGCATTTTTTTTTTATATCTTACTGACACTACTTTGCACACTGACGCTATTCACAGAAACACAGAAAATTTGCAGTAATATTTTTCTCTACAGTTTCAGATGTCAGTGCTAATAGTTCAGAAATAGAGACTGCTGGTAAGTTACATATTCAAGGCCAGTGTTTCTACTGTGGATTCTAACTCATTGTCTTAATGACTGGTGTTCTGTATTCATACATGGTCTAGATGCAACATCACTTGAAACAGCTGAAGATTCTCAGGGGGACTCCAGTGGTAAGAGACACGCGCATGAACATAACAGCAAAATTCACTAAGGCTTAATAAGTTTATTTTAAAATTACTACTTACAACTTCCTAGATGACTCGAGGGATGCAACAGAGTCCAAATCACAAGGTAATTATATTACATTTAAGCTCTTCAACATGCTGGAGGCTTTCCATTCCTTTGGATCTCTTTGTATAGGTTAGGTGTTAAAATTTTACTCTTTTTGGCATTACAGAGGACAACACTGATGAAGACATGGATGTAGACACGACTGGTAAAATTAACTCTCAGACTGATTTTACAGGATTCTTTAGCTAAACATATTAGCAGACACAACCTATAGATCAAAATGTAAATTTGTCTTTACTGTTGGAGGGACAAAATATTCTTAACGATTGCGAGGTTGTGGTTTATGCAAGCTTTCAGCAGTTGATCAGTTTCATAATATTATTTGACAAATCATTTTAGATGAAGATATTGATACAGGTATTGGTGAAGATGACACAGTCCAGAATGATGCTGAGGGTAAGCCATGAGATCTCAATTAGCATTAAAAAGTGTTACAAATATATCAGAAATATCAATAGAAACATACATCCATACATCCATCTATCCATCCATCCATCCATCCATATATACATACATACATACATACATACATACATACATACATACATACATACATACATACTTACATACATACATACATACATACATACATACATACATACATCTATACATACATACATACATACATCTATACATACATACATACATACATCTATACATACATACATACATAAATACATACATACATACATACATACATACATACATACATACATACTTACATACATGCATACATACATTAATACATACATACTTACATACATACATACATCCATACATACATCTATGCATACATACATACATACATAAATACATACATACATCTATCCATACATACATACATAAATACATACATACATACATCTATACATACATACATACATACATACATACATACATCTATCCATACATCCATACATACTTACATACATACATACATACATACATACATACATACATCTATACATACATACATACATACATACATACATCTATACGTACATACATACATCCATACATACATCCATACATACATACATACATAAATACATACATACATACATACATCTATACATACATACATACATACATACATACATACATCTATCCATACATCCATACATACTTACATACATACATACATACATACATACATACATACATCTATACATACATACATACATACATACATACATCTATACGTACATACATACATCCATACATACATCCATACATACATACATACATAAATACATACATACATACATCTATACATACATACATACATACATACATACATCTATCCATACATCCATACATACATCCATACATACATACATACATAAATACATACATACATACATCTATACATACATACATACATACATACATACATACATCTATCCATACATCCATACATACTTACATACATACATACATACATACATACATACATACATACTTACATACATGCATACATACATAAATACTTACATACATACATCTATACATACATACATACATACATACATACATACATACATACATACATACATACATACATACATCTATCCATACATACAAACATACATACATACATACATACATACATACATACATACATACATACATACATACATACATGCATAAATACTTACATACATACATCTATACATACATACATACATACATACATACATACATACATACATACATACATACATCTATACATACTTACATACATACAGTACATACATCCATACATCCATACATACTTACATACATACATACATACATACATACATACATACATACATACATCTGTACATACATACATACATACATACATACATACATACATACATACATCTATACATACTTACATACATACATACATCTATCCATACATGCATACATACATGCATACATACATACATACATACATACATACATACATACATCTATCCATACATGCATACATACATACTAAACCGACGTGTACGTTCGGCTACGGTCAGGGAGGCGCGCCCTAATTGCATGGGTTCCCCGGCTCCGGTGTCAACCACGGCAGGAGGTGGAGATCCGACAGTTCCAGTATTGGGGATGGTGAAGGTGGCTGAGGGTCGTGGGGTGGTGTAGGAGAAGACGGGTGCAGGTGGCAGGGTTCTCGGGGCTGGCTTCGGGCGAGACAGAAGGCGCTGATCAATCCGCAGGGCCAGTTGGATCAGTCCCTCGAGTGTGGCGGGAAGTTCTCGCCCGGCGAGCTCGTCTTTGATGCGGGAAGCCAGTCCCTCGTAGAAGGACGTCCGGAGCGCGGCGTCTCCCCAGTTTGTCTGCACGGCGAGGGTCCAGAATTCCGCTGTGTACCGGCTCACGGACGATCCTCCCTGCCGCAGGTGGTAGAGTTTAGTGTCGGTCTCCACCTCGCCCGCTGGGTGTTCGAAAGTCAATCTGAGCTGGCGGGTGAATTCATTGTAAGAATGGGCGGTATCAGAATCGGATTTAAGCACTGCCGTGGCCCACTCAGCTGCCTGCCCTGTTAGCAACGAGACCAGGAGAGCGATGCGTAGCCGATCGGTGGAGTACTTGGTGGCATTGAACTCGAACACCAGATCAAGCGCTGTCAAAAACACATCACATCTCCCGTCCGTGCCATTCCATTTTTCTGGAAGTGCAAGAAAAACATCAGTAGGGGGGGTTGGTGCGGCGCCGCGGCCGCTGCGACGGGAGGCCGGCTAGCCGCGCCCTCAACGGCCGCCCGCAGATCCGCGTTCTCCCGTCTGAGCTCCGCAACCTCGCGGCGCAAGGCCGCGATGTCTTGGACACTCTGGCGCAGAGTAGCGAGCTCCGCGGTTAGTCCGTTAATGAGCACGGCATGCTGATCTACCACGCCGCATAGGCGCGTATGCTCCGCTGGGTTTACCGCTTGGGGCTCAGTCATTCTGTCAGAGATGAACTAACCTGAGGTGACCAGAAGACGTAGCTTTAGCGGTTAGCCCAATGTAGCGTGGATGGTAAACCCAAACGCGGAGTAACGGCGAGTAGGCAGGATAACCACGCGATTTACTTTAAGGACTCTCACAAAAGTGGAGCAAGGGAAAAACACAAATTTAACCCGCGTCCTATAAATACACACACAACGGTAAGAAGCGATAACCAAAACACAGTGAGTACTCACGGTTTGAAGAAAGCCAACGTTAACCGACATGGGCCGAACTCAATGACTGAGCGGTAAGCCACCGTTTGTTTACTCCTCTTATACTTCCTGGTAGGCGGCCGACTTACTTCCGGGTCCTAGTGCCGGCCGCAGATTGTGTGTGCATGACAGTACCCCCCTGTCCAGGACTGACTCCCGACGGTCCTGGGGTGGAGGATACCCTACGACGGTAGTCTTGGATTAGTTCGGGGTCGAGAATGAACCGGGCCGGAATCCAAGACCGCTCCTCGGGACCGTAACCCTCCCAATCAACCAGGTACTGCGTACCTCTGCCCCGAGGACGCGAATCGAGGATCCGACGCACGGTGTAGGCGAGACCACCGTCGATGATCCGGGGAGGAGGAGCAGGGGGGGAGGGTGGAATCATGGGTGATGTGATGAAGGGCTTTAATTGTGAGATGTGGAAGACTGGGTGGATCCGGAGCGCCGCAGGCAGCTGGAGCCGGTAGGTGACAGGGTTTATCTGGTGGGTGATGCGGTATGGGCCGATGAATCTAGGTGACAGTTTCTTTGACTCAGTGTGGAGGTGAAGATTTTGGGTGGAAAGCCATACCTTGTCACCTACGTGGAACAATCGTCCCGGGGGGTGTCGACGGCGATGTTGAATGGTGTAGCGGGCGTTGGCCTGTTGGATGGCTCGGTTGGCTTGTGTCCACAGCCATCGACACCTGCGGACCAACTGTTGGGCTGACGGCACATCAACCTCCGGTTCCTGATGGTTGAACATCGAAGGTTGGAAGCCGTGACATACCTCAAATGGGCTTAGCTTCGTGGCTGATGAGACATGGAGGTTGTGGGAAAGTTCTGCCCAGATGAGGTAGCGAGCCCAGGAGCGCTGACGATCGGTAATAAAGCATCTCAGGTAGCGCTCCAGTTGTTGGTTGGTCCGCTCCATCTGACCGTTAGTCTGGGGGTGGTATCCAGATGAGAGACTGCAGGTTGTATTGATCAGACGGCAGAAGGCTTTCCAGAACCTGGCTGTGAACTGGGGCCCTCTGTCCGAGACGATGTCCTTGGGGAACCCATGCAGACGGACTACGTGCTCTAATATCAGCTCTGCTGTTTCCTTGGCTGACGGGAGTCCGGCAAGGGCTACCAAGTGCACGGCCTTAGAGAACCGATCTACAATGGTCATGATGGTGTTCTTTCCGTCCGAGACCGGCAGGCCCACGACAAAGTCGACGGCAATGTGCGTCCAGGGCCGACGAGGAACCGGGAGAGGTTGAAGATCTCCGGAGGGGGGCTGGTTGAGGTTCTTGGCCCGGGCGCACACTGGACACGCCTGAACGAACTCTTTGACGTTCTTCGCCATTGATGGCCACCAGAAGTCCCGTTGGAGGAACCGTAGGGTGCGCTGTGTGCCTTGGTGTCCTGCGATGGTGGACGAATGACCCCACTGAAGAACCTCGGACTTCATGGCGTTGGGCACATAGAGTCGTCCAGGCGGCACACCTGCCGGCTCGGTCTCTAAGGTCTGCGCCTGGCGGACCCTTGTTTCCAGATCCAGGTGAAGTGGTGCGATGATTCTGGAGGAGGGTAGGACAGGCGCGGGGTCCGCCCGGGGTGGCTCCATCTCGAGTTGTCGTGAGAGGGCATCTGCCTTGGTGTTTTTTGACCCCGGGCGGTATGAAAGGTGGAAGTTATAGTGTTCGAAGAACAATGCCCATCGCGCCTGTCTGGGGTTGAGCTGTTTCAAACTTCTGATGGTGATGAGGTTTTGATGATCCGTCCAGATGATGAATGGCTCCCTGGCGCCCTGGAGCCAGTGACGCCATTCCTCCAAAGCCCACTTTATGGCCAGCAGCTCGCGGTCCCCTACCCCGTATCGCTGCTGAGTGGTGTCAAATTTTTTGGAGAAGAAACTACATGGGTGTAGTTTCTGATCTGGACCTCGTTGAGAGAGAACGGCTCCAGCGCCCACATCTGAAGCGTCCACCTCAACAACGAATGGTTTACTGGTGTCAGGATGGAGGAGGATGGGAGCGGTGGTAAAGCGGTCACAAAGTCTGTTGAAGGCGGAGATGGCAGTAGAGTTGAGACGGAAAGGGAGAGAGGAGGGACAAGTCAGAGCGGTTAGGGGGGCGGCAACTGTACTGTAGTCCCGGATAAAGCGACGGTAGAAATTCGCAAACCCGAGAAACCGTTGAAGTTGCTTGAGGGTCTTGGGTAGGGGCCAATGACGCACAACTTCCAGCTTCTGCGGGTCCATGGCCACACCCTGGGGCGAGATGACAAAACCCAGGAACGTGGTGGAGCGCTCGTGAAAAGCGCACTTTTCCAACTTACAGTACAGCTGATGGGCGTGTAATCTCTTTAGAACCGCCCTGACATGCTGGGTATGTTCCTCAGCGGTACGGGAGTAAATGAGGATGTCATCCAGATACGCAAACGCCCACCACCCTAGCATGTCTCGAAGAACATCATTTATCAGGTGTTGGAAGGCGGCGGGGGCGTTGCACAGTCCAAAGGGGATTACGAGGCTTTCGTAATGTCCAGTCGGGGTGATGAAGGCCGTCTTCCACTCATCGCCCTCTCTAATGCGCACCAAGTTGTAGGCGCTCCGGAGGTCCAACTTAGTAAAGATGGTGGCACCAGAGAGGGCGTCCAGGGCAGAGTTGGTAAGAGGCAGAGGGTGTCGGTTCTTTATTGTGATGTTGTTGAGCCCCCGATAGTCGACACATGGGCGAAGTTCACCCCACCTCTTCTTTACGAAGAAGAACCCCGCGGCAGCAGGTGAGGAGGAGGGCCTGATGGTCCCCTGGCGGAGGGCGTTGGTTATATATTCCTCCATCGCCTGCGTCTCTGTTGATGTTAAAGAGTAGAGGTGGCCGCGGGGTGGGACTGCGCCTGGTTGTAGGTCGATGGCGAGGTCATAAGGGCGGTGTGGAGGAAGATGGTTGGCCCGCCGCTTGCAAAAAACCTCTGCCAGGTCCCTATAGGACTCGGGAATGGCGTTGGTGTCGACGTCGGGGGCCTCGGACTCCCTAGAGCACGTCCCAGCCGGCGCCCCTAGGCATAGTTCGGTGCAGGTCGCGCCCCATTGTAGAATCCTGTGTTGTGTCCAAGAAATGAGAGGATCGTGTTGCAGGAGCCACGGGTGTCCCAGGATGATAGGAGGAGATGAGATGGAGGTGACGTGAAATCTGATCTGTTCGCGGTGTTGATCGATGAGGAGGGTGATGGGTTGAGTCTGGGTGGTGATTGGGCTGGTAGATAGGGGGCGACCGTCGATGGAGGTGATCCGAACGGGCTGGGATAACGCCTCAAATTTTACCCCCAATTTTTTGGCATAAGAAGAGTCAATGAAGTTACCTGCTGCCCCGGAGTCGATGAACGCAGTACTTCGGACTCGTTTGTGGCCAATCTGGAGGGATACCTGAACCGTAAGGCGAGATGGGGTGGCGTCGGTAGTGGTGGAGATCAGGAGTGGGCCCGGTGAGTCTCTCCCTCCGCTCACCGGGGATGGGCGTTTCCCGGGCGCAGTGGGCAGGTCGCCCGATGATGTTCTGCAGACCCACAATACGCGCACAGGCCCTCTCTAAACCGACGTGTACGTTCGGCTACGGTCAGGGAGGCGCGCCCTAATTGCATGGGTTCCCCGGCTCCGGTGTCAACCACGGCAGGAGGTGGAGATCCGACAGTTCCAGTATTGGGGATGGTGAAGGTGGCTGAGGGTCGTGGGGTGGTGTAGGAGAAGACGGGTGCAGGTGGCAGGGTTCTCGGGGCTGGCTTCGGGCGAGACAGAAGGCGCTGATCAATCCGCAGGGCCAGTTGGATCAGTCCCTCGAGTGTGGCGGGAAGTTCTCGCCCGGCGAGCTCGTCTTTGATGCGGGAAGCCAGTCCCTCGTAGAAGGACGTCCGGAGCGCGGCGTCTCCCCAGTTTGTCTGCACGGCGAGGGTCCAGAATTCCGCTGTGTACCGGCTCACGGACGATCCTCCCTGCCGCAGGTGGTAGAGTTTAGTGTCGGTCTCCACCTCGCCCGCTGGGTGTTCGAAAGTCAATCTGAGCTGGCGGGTGAATTCATTGTAAGAATGGGCGGTATCAGAATCGGATTTAAGCACTGCCGTGGCCCACTCAGCTGCCTGCCCTGTTAGCAACGAGACCAGGAGAGCGATGCGTAGCCGATCGGTGGAGTACTTGGTGGCATTGAACTCGAACACCAGATCAAGCGCTGTCAAAAACACATCACATCTCCCGTCCGTGCCATTCCATTTTTCTGGAAGTGCAAGAAAAACATCAGTAGGGGGGGTTGGTGCGGCGCCGCGGCCGCTGCGACGGGAGGCCGGCTAGCCGCGCCCTCAACGGCCGCCCGCAGATCCGCGTTCTCCCGTCTGAGCTCCGCAACCTCGCGGCGCAAGGCCGCGATGTCTTGGACACTCTGGCGCAGAGTAGCGAGCTCCGCGGTTAGTCCGTTAATGAGCACGGCATGCTGATCTACCACGCCGCATAGGCGCGTATGCTCCGCTGGGTTTACCGCTTGGGGCTCAGTCATTCTGTCAGAGATGAACTAACCTGAGGTGACCAGAAGACGTAGCTTTAGCGGTTAGCCCAATGTAGCGTGGATGGTAAACCCAAACGCGGAGTAACGGCGAGTAGGCAGGATAACCACGCGATTTACTTTAAGGACTCTCACAAAAGTGGAGCAAGGGAAAAACACAAATTTAACCCGCGTCCTATAAATACACACACAACGGTAAGAAGCGATAACCAAAACACAGTGAGTACTCACGGTTTGAAGAAAGCCAACGTTAACCGACATGGGCCGAACTCAATGACTGAGCGGTAAGCCACCGTTTGTTTACTCCTCTTATACTTCCTGGTAGGCGGCCGACTTCCGGGTCCTAGTGCCGGCCGCAGATTGTGTGTGCATGACACATACATACATACATAGATACATCTATCCATACATACATACATACATACATACATACATACATCTATACATACATACATACATACATACATACATACATACATACATACATAGATACATCTATCCATACATACATACATACATACATACATACAGTACATACATACATGTATACTTTGTAACTTGCTTCTATATCTTGTAGAGATGAGGTTTAAAATAAGTGTAAGTGAACTCAAACCTGTTGGGTTAAACAGCACTAACACTTGTCTCTTCACAGCAAACCCATCTGACATACCCGACCAGCCAGATCATCTAGATGACACACCACAAGGTATCATCAGATAAGTAGTACAGTAGTGTTGCGATCTGAATGAATAGCAGAAATAACAGAATGTTCCAATCGGGATACAGCTTTTAAAACGGAGGAAAATAGCACAGAATTCACATTCATAGTTGGATGTTGTATGAGGGGACAAAGAATGTTGGACAATTGAACAAAAACCTAAAATGTACAGCATATGTTTTTTACTCTATTCTGTTCTGTTCTGTTCTGTTTTGTAGGGTCTGTTGTTGCTAGCAATAATGTTTCTCTAAGCTCCTAGCGCCCAGAATATCACTGAATAAATCAGTTCTACAGGTAACAGATTGAAACATTTGAAGTTTTCTCACTATTACGGAACAACGATCACTGACCAGGATAATTATTGTGTGTGTGTTTCCTATACAGGGTCAGAATGGTGAAGTGCTAAAAGAAAAGTAACTGAAGTCATTGTGCTAATCATCCATTTTGATTCTCTATTAACATGATATTTTACAACATTCTGTCCCCACTGTGTCCTTGGAGGAAAATAAATTATTCTGTTTATGGTCTGTTCCTTATAATCCTGACGGTCTTCATTTTTTAACAACAACAACAACAACAACAACAAGAATACTTTGCCAGTTTTGTTTCATTTGTGAGATCTTTTTTTTTTAACATAGGAAGTTTAAACCTTAGTAATTAGTCAAAAATGTGTTTGTATTTTTGTTATTTACTATTGAAAAACAGAATCAGTGATCAGTGACTTTTCCCACAATGAGGTCTGTGGCCGGGGCTTTAAAATACAGTTTGTTCACCTGACTGTTCAAGCTTCTAGACAGACAATGTTCTCCTTAACCTCAGTCAAACAGCTGATCTTTCAGTCCAACTGAAATATTCAATGCAATTTCCTATAAAAAAATATATATATATATTTTCACACAAAAAAACATGTCCAGAAAATTCTGCTTAACTGTATATTAAGTCCACATCTCTGAAAATATATTACGTAATGGTGTAGTGATATAACAAAAAAGATTGTTTGATAATTAATGAGAGTTGTATAGAGTAATTCATGTCACTTAAATACACACAGAGACCAATTCTAATAAAGACTGAATTGTCACACAAAGCTGAGATCATGTATTTTCTATGGAAATACCTACACAAAAACATGCACAGAGACACCTGATACATACTGATACATGCTCAAGACACATCCAAGCAAATAGACACATGCACATGGAGGCATGCACACAGATGCAACAACTGAGACACATGCACACGAAGACCTACAGAGACAGGTACAGATATACAAGCAAAGAGACACATGCACATGTACGAAGACAAATGCACTCAGAGACCTGCACAGAGACACAAGCACAGAGTCACATGTGCATAGAGTAACATGCACAGAGACAGGGCACACACATGCGAATAGATACAGACACAAGGACACGTGCACAGGAACACAGGTGCATAGACACAGGCACAGAAACACGTGCAGAGAAACATCTGAGCACAGAGACACATGTAGAGAGGCAGATGCACACAGAGACTTGCACAGGTACATGCAAACAGAGTCCCGTGTCCACACAATTGCGTGAAGAAACTCATGCACAGAAATGTACAAAGTCACACTTACAGAGTCAGAGACAAATCTGCACATATCAAGACACATCTGAAGACACATGTACACAGAGACATTTCCCCACAGACACAGATACACACAGAGAAATATGATATTCACAGAAAACAACTGCACATTGCTCAAGATGCACACACAAAGCCTCCTTGCATGGGTTTCTTCGCAAAGTTGTGTGTGGGCATGTGTCTCTGTTTGCATGTCTCCATGCATGTATCTGTGTGTGTCTGTGTACATGTGTCAGTGTGTGCATGTGGCTTTGTACACAAAAACACATGTACACAGACGCGTGCACCAGAATCATGCCCTGGGTCAGAACCCAGCAATGCCACCTGTCCCCGTCAGGCCCTGCACTAAGCCAGCCAAACCCAACTGCACCATTTGCAACAAACACTCACTTCTGCCTCCACTAACTAGCTTTAAGGTGCTCAATCTGCATTCAGATTTAGAGAATATTGTGCTTGCAGTGTCATTGGTATCAAACTTGCTTCGCAGCCTAGCTTTGAGAATGCTGTGGTTCCAACCTGTCACTGAAGATGTCTTTGCTTGCGTTGTACATTAGCTCCAAGAATGCATTGGTGGCACCTCCACCTAACTTTAAGTGTGCTCTCTTCACACACTAGTCCTGGCACCCCAGGCTTTAAGAGTTCTGTGCCCCTGTGAAGCGGCCTCTTTATCCCCAAGCTGTGCTTACAGCACGTTCCAGTGCAGTTTTTCTAACCCAAAGCCTAGAAAGTAGTCTTTCTGTCTGATGGGTCTTCAAAGATTTGTCAAATACTCCAGTTTTCTGGAATCGCCCTTCTTACTTACATGTGCCCCATAAAATAGATTGCATTGTTCAGGAAATATAATATTCTATTTTTACACAGCAGATTTTAGAAAACTATATTTATATGTCTATAATGCACAGCTATTACACAAGATTAAGAAGTGGCAATGACAATACATGCAACAATGTTCTTGCAGGCTACTGACTGCTACTTGTTAAGGAAATTCATAAGGATCTTTTTCTTTAGTAGCCAATAAAACATCCACTGATTTGTTAACTGGTTAGTTGTGAACAACATCGAGTAATAAACCTGTGCTTATTTTGGGTAACATCATTGCAGAAGGTCTATACTTTGTTGTTTTAATTAGTTTACATAAAAAGATAGCTTTAACGAACACGTACTTATTGAACATATTTGTTATATAAATGTAATGAATTGTTAAATAATTAGAGAAAAAGGAAAAAGGTGTTTAGATCCACTTGACATGCAGGAAGTTGCTGAATTATTGCTATTAAATCAAAATGAAATAATTACTGCAATGTTTTGTATTATTCACCTCCTTTAGAGTATACGTACTACAGTTACTACTTGTAACTGGTCACACATGAGTGTATATATTTAATAACCACTTGTTTAAGAGCCGTCCACCTGCCTGCAGTAGTGAATGTGATCAGATCAAATCAATAGTTTAAATAAGTCAGATCATGTTTCAGCATCACTAAGAACAGCAACAGTAAACATTATCCAAGCTTTTTTTTTTTTTTTTATCTTGAATTCGCCCAGTGGGTGAGATAATTTGACCCCTTCTATGTGAAATACGTTTCCATGTGTGCCTCTAAATGCTGATCAGAGCCTCAGAGTCACGTTACACATCAGCGAAACTTGGTGGTCCAAGCTTAGTGCTCAGTAAGGCAGGAAGGAGAGAAGGAGAAAGGAAAAGTAACTCAAACAAAAGTCACTAAACAGCTCAGAAACAAAGAGCCTGTGCCCTGCCAGCCTGAACAAGATGCATTTCTCAGTCAGTACGAGTATCCAGCCAGCTCTCGACAACCAGAGACGTACAGAGAGCTCAGTGAAGAACCAGAGGAAATTTCCAAATGTAGACAGCCAGTGAAGCCTGACCCCCTGGAAAAGTACAACCTGCCCCACCACCTGCCCCAGCCTGCGGTGACCCAATTTCCCCAAGAGTCAAAAAGGCGCGGAAGGTCACGAGAAACTTTTCTGAAATTTTACACTTTAATTTAGGGTGTAAGAGGTTTTCAGTGTCTGCTCTGGTCAGGGGATTGATATCTGTGAGAAAAGCTTCACCTTTACCTTACATACAAGTTCTCAGTCACACAGAGACACTTATTTCACCGGGGAGGGGGGGGGGGGGGGTTGCATGTGTTGTAAATTTAGCCGTTCAGGACAGGACATTTGTTTTATAATTAAATCTTAGGATTTAAATATGGGGTTTATGAGTTAACAGTGCGCTTAAGAGGTTTATATAGAGACAGGCTTATTGTCATCACGGCTCTTTTCAGCATCAGCAAAATGACATCACAGCACAAACTGCACTCACAAACAACATGCTGTTTACTGGCTTTTAGTATACGCTTAATGTACAGTGTGAAATCGCTGCTTTTTAGGTCATAAATTGTGTCACACTCTTATTTTTTATTTTCGCGTTTCTCCTGAATGTAGTGTTTCTATCAGGCCAATTACTATCAGGTTTGTGCCAAGTTGCTCTTTGACAAAGTTTATTGTTAAAAGTGAAATACAAACTAAAGTGAAATAAATTAAATCTAAACTGCTGACAGTTTAATTACAGAAAGGATAAAAAAAAAATAAAAAAAAAACATCAAATGTACAGTACTTTGTCTGTAATATTGATTTTGTAGAGCAACACTGCCTTCACAAAAAAATGTAAATAAATGTAAAAAGCCCAGTAAACAGTAATAAATGTAACAGAATCAGTATTTGGTGTGGGAACCTTTGAAGACACTTTAGTTTCAGGTACAATTTGTGCAATGTTATAAGAAAACTAGCTACTGAGTTTTGCTGAGCGTCCTGCAGAAACACTCACGGTTCTCCGGAGGACTTTCGCACCTACTGTACTTCACATGCAAAACCAGAAGCTTCCATTTAGTATTTTCTTTTTTTAAAAAGTGAGTGGTCACTTATAATATGCTTTTAATTTTTGGTTGAATACTGATGTTTAAAAATCAGAAATGTTTTTGTGACTCAATAATAAGTCAACAGGGTGGCTAATACTTTCGCACTTCAGTAGTTTAATATATATTGTTTGCATTATATTTTTATGATACTGAGTTTATATAATGAATGATTTTCCTCTGTTTTTATATAAAATGTGCGGAGCGGTTTCCTTTACAGAGAGGCACGCGCTCCACTATCACGAGAAAAGCTTCGACACTTTAATAATGGCATTGAGAGTTCATGTGAGATGTGAAGGAGGAAGCAGGAAACCAAGCTGATGCTCTGATTAATCGTAACGTCTACCTGTTAGTCGGCCTTCACTTATCCCCTCAGTCCAGCAGACTGGATTCCTCCGAGAGTTAATTACAGAACAGTCTGCGGTCTCCAACACCACTCGTCCCATAATTTCAGGAAGATCTTGTTTCTAACAATACAGTTCGTTCAGAGGAGAGCTGTCTCCTGACAACCAGGATAGAAGAATGTTTATAACAGAGCTCGAGATGATGTTGAGACACAAGAACAGAGTCTGCATGCAGGAGAAAAAGAAAGAAAATCTCCTTCATACTCATGGCATGTTGTGCAGTGTGCAAACCTAATAGTGAAATTCTTGCAGGCCTGATTTACGTATATTCATGTGAATTCCCAGTAAGCCACTCTCTCTTGTCCCCCTGTTTCTGTTAACACCAAACTCTTAGTGAACAGCAAAGACATAACCCCAGTGGCTGACCCCTAACCTCAGCCAAACTGGATGGAATCAGCACCGAGGATTCTCATCACCCAAGATAGGCTGCAAAGCTGCTACGGTTTCATCACATTACAGAGGGCTATTGTCCTGGAGCAGGCAGGCCTGCAGGAATCCGGAGAGGCATAGGACACAAATCTAGCTAAGAGAAATCTTGGCAATATGACTGGCGGACCCCTGTTGCTTGTAATAATGTAGCCTTTCTATACGTCCTCACCTGTGAACCTGGACATTTAATCTTGCAGGGCAGATATGAGCTCGCGTTTCCAAAGGAACAGTTTAGTCTAAAGGCAGCTTGTGCATAGAGCTTCAGACAAGCGTGGTGACAGGAACCCTGAATTGGTGAAGGTGGAGTATGAAAACAGGTGGAATATTCTACACATAATGCAAAAATGTAAAAGGATATTGAGTATTGAGTTTCAGAAAGAAACAATGAGAGCCTGTTTAAAGTAATGTGGCTCATCACAGAGAGTTTATTAAATGAATATGGGTGTCTGCTCTCATTAATTACATTTTAAAGCAGAAGGCTTGTCTGTTTCTGATGATAACTGGCAAGTGGAACAGAAATACAATCTCCCTCCCAGGCAACAAGGATTGAGTAACAGAAAAGCAGCGTTAATGCATTAAGCCTCTTAAACTTACACACACACTGATACTGTACCGTTAATGCATGTAGATAGATACTGTAACTTTAATGTATAAAAACATCTTTAAGGCTCTTGTAATAATGCTACACTGGACCTATTCAGCCATTAGAATCACACGCAGAATAAGATAAGAATCCTGAGCTGACCAGAAGTGATGAAAAAGAGAGCGGATCCATGCAAAGTCTACGATCGAAAAAGCACAACAGAAGGAAGAAAGTAGATTATCAGCATTAACAAGGTTGATGTAACTTGTACAAGTGAACTTTCAACAATTCACTGTTCAGTTTTCAGATGCCACTTTCTTCCAACTACAGAGTGGGATCTCAGAGAGAGAGAGAGAGAGAGAGAGAGAGAGAGAGAGATGTGATGGTTTATCTGATAAAGGGTTGTGCTCTACATTGACTAATAAAACTCACCGTCTGATCTTATTCTGATTGGATCTGCTATACCGTACGTTTTCAGGATAGTTAATGCCGCTGCGGAAACACTTCAATTTTTTCATGCAGGCCTTTGTGGGGAAAATATATTTTTTTGTCCCAAATGTTATTAATTATCTTTAATATTAGATCGTTCATGATTGAGTGGGAGTAGCTTAAATGATAAAGGATGGGGTTAGAAATGAAGTCCTGCCCCTTACCAAGATGGGGGATGGGAGGGTATAAAACAAATATCTGTGTCCACTGAAGCATAGGGAAGTCAAAAAACCTGTGTGCTTCTTGCTCTATGTCTGTTCTTGAATTTCCCACTTAGACCTGTACTAAAGATGTTGTCACGGTAAGTCAATGAAAAATACATTGATAAATATTTCTCTCAATAGCACAAAATCAACAAATAATAGATAAGCAAGTGCTAATGATGAACGATGCTTTAAACACAGTGTTTAGCAGGTGTATTGGTAATGTATAACATGTATAACACACAGTTTTCAGAAAGTCTGAATCTGCTCTGTTGTGGTGGGGGGGGGGGTGTTAAAAGATTTTTTTTTTTTTTTTAGATAGTTGAGTGTTAAAGTCAGATATGGTCACATGCTTTGCCCTGAAGTCTGACTTGAGGTTATTGATGTCACACATTTACTGTAACTTTGTGAGCATTAAAATTGCAAATGTCTGACATGAGGTACAGTAGATGAGAAGTGTCAATTCAAACTAATCCATACCTCATCAGAGATGCCTTATGGGTATTGGGAATGCTTTAAATCTTCTCTGTGTTGTGCTATATTTTGCATATTATCCTATATAAAGTGTTTTACCTTTACAGAAATATTTTAATTGCCTCAGTAGCATTTGTCTTTCTGGCCACAGCAGTTGCAGCTGCTCCTGTTGAAGGTACGATGTCCCATCCCATAATTCCATCTCCATCCTCAAGGTTCCATGCATGAACATTAATGTACTGAAACTGTTCTCCATGAATCTCTTTCCAGACAAAGAACCAGAGGAAAATGATTTTGAAGCAGATGAGGGTGAGGAAGAGCTCTCGGAGGAAGAAGAGGGTAGGAAATGAAGATCCACTTTCAGTCCACACACTCAGACCAGCAAACTAACAATTTAGAATTTTTGGAAACTGGTTTATGCTAAAAAATAAATAAAATACATAAGGATACAAACAATGCTGTACTCACACATAAATGTTAATATAAAGCAAAAATAATTAGTGGAGATGTAACTACAACAATAAACATAGAAATAATATTATGAACAAAACTCTGACCAGCATCTGCACCGTCATCTCTCAGGTACAAAACTCAATGCATATCAAAAATGTCTTCTTAATCCACTTTAACTTACAAAGATAAACTGCATTCCATTGCTTCTGTACATGTACTTCGCACAATGACAATAACCTTGACAATAATCTATAAAAAATAAAAAGATGATAAAAACATTAACAAGATTTACAGTGACTTCATATAAAATCTGTAATTCTGTAATGAGACAAGAAAGGCGCACCACTGAGGACAGTTTTAACTACTTTAAATAGACAAGTTATGTGTTAAATCAAGTTTTATCAAAAGGAATGCGGAAACAGAAGAAAAAAATCATCGGCAAACTGAAAGACTCGTGAACAGTTGTTATAAACTGTATCCATCTCCCTTTTCTTTTCAGATGATGATGACTCCAAAGGTCAACATATGAAGGGTGGGTGACAAGTTAGCAACTTACCACCAAAATTTAAAACTTCACCCATGGTTTAATAGTCCAACTTTACACCTTATCTTTGTATCCATGCTATCTTTTAAAATATAATAATGAATAGATTTTAAAATATGATAATAATTAATGGCATCACTTTCCTATGAAGCCCACAAATAAGTGATATACTGTATATTAATATTAAACTAATGCTTATTCAGTGATCAATTAATGCATGAACTCAGGAGATAATTAAGCCTATACTGTATATTATGATCTCTGAGTCACTAGTGACTAGTAATGGTAAAAGTTGGATATTAACAATATATATATATATATATATATATATATATATATATATATATATATATATATATATATATACAGTGGTGTGAAAAACTATTTGCCCCCTTCCTGATTTCTTATTCTTTTGCATGTTTGTCACACTTAAATGTTTCTGATCATCAAAAAACGTTAACTATTAGTCAAAGATAATATAATTGAACACAAAATACAGTTTTAAAATGAAGGTTTACGTTATTTAGGGAGAAAAAAAACTCCAAATCTACATGGCCCTGTGTGAAAAAGTGATTGCCCCCCTTGTTAAAAAATAACTGAACTGTGGTTTATCACACCTGAGTTCAATTTCTGTAGTCACCCCCAGGCCTGATTACTGCCACACCTGTTTCAATCAAGAAATCACTTAAATAGGAGCTACCTGACACAGAGAAGTAGACCAAAAGCACCTCAAAAGCTAGACATCATGCCAAGATCCAAAGAAATTCAGGAACAAATAAGAACAAAAGTAATTGAGATCTATCAGTCTGGTAAAGGTTATAAAGCCATTTCTAAAGCTTTGGGACTCCAGCGAACCACAGTGAGAGCCATTATCCACAAATGGCAAAAACATGGAACAGTGGTGAACCTTCCCAGGAGTGGCCGACCGACCAAAATTACCCCAAGAGCGCAGAGACGACTCATCCGAGAGGCCACAAAAGACCCCAGGACAACATCTAAAGAACTGCAGGCCTCACTTGCCTCAATTAAGGTCAGTGTTCACGACTCCACCATAAGAAAGAGACTGGGCAAAAACGGCCTGCATGGCAGATTTCCAAGGCGCAAACCACTTTTAAGCAAAAAGAACATTAAGGCTCGTCTCAGTTTTGCTAAAAAACATCTCAATGATTGCCAAGACTTTTGGGAAAATACCTTGTGGACCGACGAGACAAAAGTTGAACTTTTTGGAAGGTGCGTGTCCCGTTACATCTGGCGTAAAAGTAACACAGCATTTCAGAAAAAGAACATCATACCAACAGTAAAATATGGTGGTGGTAGTGTGATGGTCTGGGGTTGTTTTGCTGCTTCAGGACCTGGAAGGCTTGCTGTGATAGATGGAACCATGAATTCTACTGTCTAGCAAAAAATCCTGAAGGAGAATGTCCGGCCATCTGTTCGTCAACTCAAGCTGAAGCGATCTTGGGTGCTGCAGCAGGACAATGACCCAAAACACACCAGCAAATCCACCTCTGAATGGCTGAAGAAAAACAAAATGAAGACTTTGGAGTGGCCTAGTCAAAGTCCTGACCTGAATCCTATTGAGATGTTGTGGCATGACCTTAAAAAGGCGGTTCATGCTAGAAAACCCTTAAATAAAGCTGAATTATAACAATTCTGCAAAGGTGAGTGGGCCAAAATTCCTCCAGAGCGCTGTAAAAGACTCGTTGCAAGTTATCGCAAACGCTTGATTGCAGTTATTGCTGCTAAGGGTGGCCCAACCAGTTATTAGGTTCAGGGGGCAATTACTTTTTCACACAGGGCCATGTAGGTTTGGATTTTTTTTCTCCCTAAATAATAAAACCCCTCATTTAAAAACTGCATTTTGTGTTTACTTGTGTTATCTTTTACTAATCGTTAAATGTGTTTGATGATCAGAAACATTTAAGTGTGACAAACATGCAAAAGAATAAGAAATCAGGAGGGGGCAAATAGTTTTTCACACCACTGTATATATGTGTGTTGTTATATATGCTATAATATTCATTTTTGCAATTAAAGTCTCTATCATAATTGTATATTTCTGCATCCATTATAAACTAAACCCCACCTCATTGCTCCAATGAAATGGGTTGATTTGGATCAGCAACCTGTTCCTGATTTCGAATTGAATCATTACTGTTACCATTATTAATAGCCAGTGTTAGTACTCAGAGGCTGTTAATGTGTTCACTTCAATGTGCAGTATTTATATTTGTGGACCTTGTAGTAAAGAGTTACCATGATAATCTAAGAACACTTAAGGTAGGGACTGATATTTCAGACATAAACTTACTTTGAAGTGATTTTGTGTGTAATGTTTTTGTATCTAAAATGCGTGTAATAAGCATAAAACATTTTATTAACACCATATAAACATATAAACTCAGCAAAATATATGATTGCACAGGTTTGTCTTTTTTGTCCTTATGTAAAATGAACAAGGTCTTATAAGTCTGACAGAGTGGCATTGTTCTGTGCTTACTGACCCAACCAGAACCAAACCAACAGCTTGAACAAGATTTGATCTTGCGGAACCTCAAGGATATGTTTCTTGTTTCTGGATTTTTTCTCAACAGGAGCCGGAGCCCAACAAGCCACAATGGTGCCCAAGGGCCCTGGTAAGATGATGCTAATCCTCTTTTTTGCTTTGGGGACAGATCTCTTTGGGATTTGGGAGAACACTAAACCCCCTCACCTGTGAAAAGCAGCTCAGTGGGCACAGCTTAAGCTCCCTTTACTGCCAAGTGGACAAAGTCAATCATTCTTTAATCTGGTTAGGGCTCAGGTATATGGTCAAACATGCCAAAAGTTAAAGGAACACCTGCATATTCTGCATATACTGAAATTAAAACAGTTGAGGTTAATATGTCTGCCCTATAGAAAACATTGATTTGCATACAGTTAATAATGTGCTGAGAGCTATTTCACTGGACTGTAATCGTGCTCATTCTCTTCAAGGTGTGACTGTTCTACCTGGCACTTCTCTGGTGGGCGAACCTCCAAATGGTAAGGAGAGTAAATACTTTTCATTACCCTAAGAAACAAGTCCATTAGCCCAATGCTCTTATGTATTCAGTGACAAAATCTCCTGAGTGATTCAAATAGAAACTACCTCATTTTTACTTTTAGCTTTTGGGGGAATGGAGTGTAAGAGACCGCATCTCGTTATTTTGTAGGTCCCAAAGTGAATGGAGCTGGTGCGGCACAGACAAGCCTGGGCTGTATGTTACACTCCAACCAATCAAAGGCTAATTCATATTCCTTTTATTCAAATTAGCAAAAAGAGAATTTATGGTAACCAGTCCTTTATAAAAACAGACATAAATGCTATGCTGTTGCATAAATTTATGGCTGGGATCTTTTATTGATGACAGGGAATCAAAACATCTTCTCCAGCACATCTCAAAGACTTTCATTGGGGTTAAACTGATGTCCAGTTTGTGCATAAAAATGACTCCGTGTGCTCCCAGAGCCACTCTTTCACACTCTGAGTCTGGGAATATGGCCTGTTCCATCAGGGAAGAAGAAAAACTCCACAGATGTGATAACCTGCTTATTCAGTACATTCAGGTCGTCAGCTGAATGAGGAGACATGTTTTTTCTCACATTTCTTTTTAAGAAATGAGAAGCTGATCACTGCATCATTTAGAGTTAAAAGACCTGAAACCTATTAATTAATCATATTAATTCATCGTCTTTACATTTTAATCTCAACTGCACATTGTTTATTCAAACAACAGCTCAAGTCTTCTTGTATTACAGCATCAAGTGGCTCCTCATCAGCAGGAACTGGACCTGATGGTAAGGGAAGTCATTTTATGTCAGCAATTGATTGATGCCCTGCTAGTTTTATTCAACCAAAAGAAATCTGTCATCTTTCATGGTAAATCTTTTTTGATTGACCACGTCTGCATGTGCTTACAGGAAGTAATGGAAGAGACTCCCAAACCTTGCCCTCAAGTTCTCAAGGTAACGCATGCTGACATTTCATGTAAACTTCTTTATTAAGTTCCACCAAAAAGGGGTGTCCATACACCAGAAATATCTTCTGCAGGTAGTTAACCAGATTTATTACACGTGATCAGCATATAAAAACTAAAGAAAAAGTGTAGCTTTGTGAGCTTTTAGTGAGTTTATATCCAATGGCCTCCACAAAGGTCATATCAAGCCAGGTATGAAGTCACAGGGGTTATTTTTTCCTCCTTAATGGCTAATGTGATGTGACCACATATGACATGAGAAAAGTTCTTAAAATAAAAGTTTGTTAAATAATTAGTTGTCTTTTGAGGAGGAGAGGATATTAACAAGTTAGAGTTGTATTTTCCGTGTCTGGCTAACTGCAGAATGGACATTGATGGGAATTCGTTACCTTTTCTTGAGAACACATTAGAGACACAGATACATGCTTATTCATTTTTGTCATTTTCTGTTTGGGCCACTGCAAGACCCTGGGAACATGTGACACTGAGTAAGGATGTTCTGATGTTGTTAGGTGCAGTTTTAAGTATGGCTGGTCACGGGAGCTCAGGGTCAAAAGTCCCTGGTAATGAATTTATATTATTCAGTTGATTAATTCTCACTGATTTTAATCAAAATACTTGTAAAATTCCAATAAGTGTTTTATTTATTTATATATTTTGCAGCTGCAGCTGATGCTGCTTTCTCAGACACTGTTTCTCATGGTATTTATCTAATTGTATCTTACACCAATATATAATAATATAATAAATGGATTTGTTCATGTTTTGTATTTTGTACTTCAATGTGAGATAGTAGACCAACTCTTTCATTTTTTAGGGTCATCAGGGCCAGTGTCTTCAATCCATGTGTCAGGTTTAATGACATCAGAACATATGAGTGGTTCAGCTCTTGTTTCTTCTGAAGTCCAGTCACAAACAGAAGGTATGATGAACCATGCTGACATTATTATCCTCCTGCACGGCAACTCTAGAGACCATGCATTAAAATGTATTTCTGAATATGTGTGTTTTTGTGTGTGTGTGTGTGTGTGTGTGTGTGTGTGTGTGTGTGTGTGTGTGTGTGTGTGTGTGTGTGTGTGTGTGCGGTCAGAAGCAACAACTACAGATGGATCTACTCATGACAATAGTATGTAGAATAAAACTATAGAAGCTAAAATTCAGTTGCATCAGTTCTTCCTCTGCTATGCCACTGACACCGAGAACAATCCTGTAAATGAGTTTCCTTTCTTTAGGTGAAATTCTAAACGTTCATATTGGATCTCAGATTGAAGCTCCAGGTAAGGCCATGTGGGGGGAAAACAGCAGAGAATCTCAGCAGTTCTTCTGTAATCTACACTGACATTTAATATTGCAATTAAAATGTTCTTTATGTAAACTTAGGATCAGAGTCAGTATTAGAGAATACAGAGACTGAGACCAACGGTGAGTATGAACTTTGGTTTAATTTACTGTATGTTTTATGTAGAATAAGTCTGTTTAGCTAAAATTGATCATTATACTGTATATCTAATATATCAATATATTATCCTGTATATCATTTAGGGCTGCAACTAATGATTATTTTGATAATCGATTAGTTGGGTGATATTTTTGTCCGGTTAATCGATTAATCGGATAAAAGCTAAACACTTCTTTAATTTGATGTTTTGCTTATAATTATATATAAAACAATACCAATATTTGTTTAGTTTTTAACAATAATTGCAGATGGCAAGTTGACAGTGTTTATATATATATATTATATATATTATCAAAATAATAAAATAATATATGCATAAGTAAAACCACAGTAAATTTAGTTTGAAAACAGATTTGCTAGTTAACAAGTTAACTTTGTAGTGGACCATAAAAAAAACCTGTAGAAATGCAAAATGCTAATAGTCACAAATGTACTGTTATTCGCACCGTGTAATTTAAGATAATCTACAGTAGCGCCATTTAACTAATCACTGTTGCTCATGAGGTGATTGCACAATGTGATGCTAGCGAGTAGCAAGTGAACAGATCTAGCGCGACTGTCTCGAAGTTAGCAAACAGTTTAAACAAAAGCACTTAAACTATACAACCTTTACACAATGAAGAGATACAGTTGTTACTGATCCTGAGTTTTTTTTCGCCATCAGTAACACCAACATGTTTTCTTTCTAAGTGTTCCGTCATGACTGTGGTGCCGCCACGCCACGAAAGCTCGGTCTTGCATAGCGCGCAGGTTACGATGGAATTTACTGTGTTTTAGAGGCGTTTAATGTAAATTGATCCCGTACCCTGGAGGACTTGGAACGCGCGCTTTGTCCTGCAGACGCTTCTGTAACCGCCATTGCGCGAGCAGCTGTGTATCTGTGTGTATCTGTGTGTATCTATCTGTATCTTTGTTACATTTGTTGACAACGAATTTCATTATAAATAATTATCGATTTTATCGATTAGTTGTTGCAGCTCTAATATCATTACACTGGCCATAAAGCTGAACCAGCAGTGATTGAGGTTTACATCTACAGGTAATGGACACAAACAACTTATTAATGGACAGGAGACAGGACACACAGGTCGGAACACTTTGTTAAGTTAAATGAATTTTTATTTGTATATTGCATATACCTATGTCTCAAGGTCACAAAGTAGCTTTACAAAATCTAAATAAAATTTGAGAAATTTGAGAGTTTGAAATACATGAGGAAATATGTGTAAATCAAAATCTGTTTTAATTTCATTTATACATTGAATTTTCCAGTTTAAGAATACATTAGTTAATAAATTGTCTAATGACTTTCTTACTTTCTTACAAAATGATTTTCTGTGATTATGGATGAACTTTTGTAATGCTTGCTAAATATTTGAGTGACTCATTGTCTGGTTCTTACACAGGAATGAATAATTTCATGGAAGGCACGACACAGATAGACCCCACAGGTACGCATGTTCCAATATAGTACTTCCAGAATGAAACAGTTAATATTGAAATAAACTCCAAGTAATGAGTTTTATTTCCCAGGCGGGTTTGACTCATTTGGTTCTAATCTGGAAATGACAGGTATGTAAATGGTTGAGGACTTTACATAGTTCGGGTATTGTTGTTACAAACATTATTCTTGTCCTCTCAAATTGTCACAGTAACTCAATTGATCCTGGATTCCTCACCATGTGTAACAGTATGCTTTTCACCAACAACAGTGTCTTACAGATGCTGACTGTGCTCTTTGTGTTTATTACCTGTCCAGGTATTATAGACCATTCCAGCCATGACTTCCTCATTGGTTTAATGGGTGAGCCTTGCCTTTTGCTCCCACTGAGGGCTGCATGTAATGACCCTTGTAATGACCTGAAACCCACTCATGGTGTCTCTGTGCAGGTGGTATAGGGGACGGCTTTGCTCCAGACGCCTACACTGACACTATAGGTATGCCTTCAGATCTTACTGAAGCTCTCGCAAATGTTTTGCCCACATGTCTAATCAATGATGCTGTCTCAGCAGATCACATGAGACTTGCCTTTCAGGTAGAGACAACAGGTTAGTGTCCCTATGTGCACTACAAAATAAACTTGCACTTTAAGTAAAGTAAAGTTCTTTACCTAAAGACAGTGGCGTGATTTGGGTTGTCTGGCTCCTCTTGCAGGAGCTGGATTAGATCTTGGACTGCCAGCCATTATCAGTTCAGCTCGACCAGGTGATGACTTATTCTTCATTTTGAGATCTGTACTCTGTCAGGGTTATTTTCTCTCCCTCTGCATGACTTATTCCAAGATAAAAATGCTTGGTTAGGTGTGTAATTGAGAATTGAGAATCAAGATAAGATAATAATACAACATACATTTTATTACAATATTATATTATATTATATTATATTATATTATATTATGGGCGGCGCGGTGGTGTAGTGGTTAGCACTGTCGCCTTGCACCTCCAGGGTCCGGGTTCGATTCCCCGGCCAGGCTCGATTCCCGTCTCTGTGTGCATGGAGTTTGCATGTTCTCCCCGTGCTTGGTGGGTTTCCTCCGGGTACTCCGGTTTCCTCCCACAGTCCAAAGATATGCAGGTTAGGCTAATTGGCGTTCCTAAATTGCCCGTAGTGTGTGATTGGGTGTGTGTGTGTGTGTGTATGTGTGTGTGCCCTGCGATGGATTGGCACCCTGTCCAGGGTGTACCCCGCCTAGTGCCCGAAGTCTCCTGGGATAGGCTCCAGGTCCCCCGCGACCCTGAACACAGGATTAAGCGGTATAGAAAATGAATGATATTATATTATATTATATTATATTATATTATATTATATTATATTATATTATATTATATTATATTTGTATATTGGCCTGGGCTTATTTTTCCCAAAAGCTGTATTACTGTAGTTGTTAAGTGATTACATGATTAGTTTAGATATTACAATATTTTGGCCAAACTTAAACCAAAATGTTTAGATGTTATAAAAATGTGTAATTAAATCCCCCATTTTTGGCTCGATTCATTCAGCTCCTCACTCAGCAGGAAACGAGCCAGCTGCGTCTGCCAGCGGTAATCATGTTGTACAGAACAAAACTAAAGTATGGTCTGTTGTCCTTCATCTGTTTCCTGATACTTACATGATTATATATTTCAGTCCTCTTGGACAACGGTGCTCAATACAGCTCCCCTGGAGACATAACAGGTAAATCCTTAAACAGCCAACATGGCAGAGCAAAGCTAATTCTCAACACCAAGATCAGCAACAAGCAAAAATGGCTTTTAGGGATGTAGGAAAGTGGAATGGAAAAAAAAAAAACACACAGTTTGGTATGGTCATTGTGATGAAATGTGCAGCCTTTGAAGTCATATCAGACTCAGCACCTATATTTACTGACAAAGCCATAGTGATTAGGACTGACATTCTAATTCTACGGTTTCTGTTTCTCAGAGGGTGCTGATAAGTACGCTGCTGATTCATCCAATATAAATGGTAAGCTATAATCCAAGCAAGGACTAATGCTGGACAAGTTGAGGTTAAGTATTCAAATAGTTCTTTTGCTCAGTGACTTTGCACCATTAAAAATATAAAGTAAAAAAAAATAAAGTTTGCTATTTGTTATTCTCTTATGTCTTACAGGAAATGGCCGTCTCAGACCGGTTACAGACATACACAAAGGTATCAACAAAAATCATGTCAGCAATTCCATAATGATGAACATTTGGAAAAGATAAAAAAAAGTCAGGTCTGTTTTAATGTGCTATATAGGTGATCCTCCTGGAACAGGCATCTACCTTTACTCAAGTACGTAACAGATTTTCATTTTAAACATTCTCTTTCTTTCATTTTCATTCTTTTAAACAACCTCCGGGTTGTGTGATTGAACTGGACAGGTTGTTCTTTGGTCCTATGGGAATGGGCGAGACTTGGGTGCCAATGATCCTGTCACCAATTTACCAGTATACACTACCAGACAAAGTTTGGACCCAACTTCTCCTTCTTCTTTTTTTTTTTATATTATTTTGATCTTAAAATAAAGAATATATATAGGCCTATTTCTTTATTTTGAGCATTGTCCATCACTACTGAAACTACATCTAAACTATGAAAGAACACATCAAATTCAAATCAAATTCAAATTCACATATGGAGTTATGTAGTAAACAATGTTTATATTGTAAATTGTCCAAAGTAGCTATATTTAACCTTGATGACAGCTTGGCACACTCATGCCGTTTTCTCATCAGATTCACGAGGTAGTCATCTGGATTGGTGCAGTTTATAGTTGTGTCTCGTCATGAGCTGATCTGTGACATTTCTTGCCTTTTTAACGCGCTTTACACCATCAGTTGTCTTGTACAGAATAAGTGTGTGTACAGAGTCAACAGCCCTATTAGTGCTACTACAGCTACTGTACAAATCCATATTAATGCAAGACTCAGTTAAGAGAAAAAACTATTTATTATTTACTGCCATCATTACTTTAAGAAATAAATGTCAGGTCAACCTGAAAAATCTCAAGAACTTTGAATGTATATCCAAGTGCAGTCGCCAAAAACTATCAAACGCTGTGATGAAACTGGTTCTCACAAGAACCATCCAGGGAAAGGAAGACCGAGAGCTACCTCTGCTGCAGAGGATAAGTTTATTAGAATGATCAGCGGCAGAAACCGCAGATTTACAGCACCACATAAATGCTTCTTGGAGTTTTAGCGGCAGAAATTTCAACATCCACTGTTCAGAGGAGACTGTGTGGGTCAGGCCTTCAAGGTCAAATTGTGGCAAAGAAACCATTACTTCAGAAGAACAACAGGCAGTAGAGACTAACCTGGGCCAAGAGAGTCAAGCAATGAACATTAGATCAGTGGAAAACTATCCTTTGGTTTGAGGAGTTCAAATGTGAGATTTTGGGTTCTAACCACTGTGCCTTTGGTTAGACATAGCGATAGTTCCTGGTTGTGTGGTTCCCACTGTGAAGCATGGAGGAGGAGGTGTGATGGTGCTTTGCAGGTGATATTGTTTAGTCAAACTTGAGATCACACTTAACCATCACAGCTACCACAGCATTTTGCAGTGACATGCCTTCCCATATAGTTTGCACTCATTTTTTTCCCAACAGGACAATGATCACAAACATATAGATTATGTAACAGCTATTTGTCCAAGAAGGAGAGTGATGGAGTGCTGCACCAGATGATCTGGCCTCCACAATCATCAACAAGCAGCCAACAAGAACACAACACCTCTGGAACTTCCCGAGATATACAGTATATAAAGAAAGGGTTTGATTCCCACATTGGGATCTGTGTGCATGCAGCTTCCATGTTCTCCCCGTGCTTGGTGGGTTTCCTCCGGGTACTCTAAAGAGTTTCCTTCCACTGTTCAAAGACATGCATATTAGGCTAATTGGCGTTCCCAAATTGCCCGTAGTGTGTTGGCACCCTATCCAGGGTGTACCCCGCCTTGTGCCTAAAGTCTCCTGGGATAGGCTTCGCCCCCTGCGACCCTGAATACAGGATAAAGTTGTATAGACGATGAGTGAGTGAATGAATGATATAAGAAAGCAAATCATGTATGACATTCACATGAAGCTACAGAACACCAAATAAAATATTTCAACAGACAAAATTTCACCAGTAAAACATTTTAACTAAAATAAGAAAGAAGTGAGACCTGCTACTTACCTGACATAGCTCTCACCTCAGCAGGTGAACATCACGGACTTATCACACACACAGACACAGGTGAGTTTCTTGATAGCACTCTTTCAGTACCCAGTTCTGTGCCGTTCGTTCAGAAATTAGATACCAAAGATACGAAAGAGTCTTAGCTTAGGCTTACGTCTGGACTAAGAACCTGAGAACATGAGTTACAGCTGGAGATCTCAGATCTCTTCATTGCTTTCTCAGCAGGAACACTGGATGTTAAGGACCCCACCATAAGCCCCATCAGTGAAATCCCTTGTAAGTCTGCTAAACATTGCTGAGGTCAAAGAGTTGGCATAATTTACATGCTTTTGACATTATTAAATCTAGAAGTTGTCAGAAACAAGAAGTCACAATGTGAAGTCTGATCACTTGTTTCCAAACTTCCTGCTCCAAGCTGAAGCTGCAGTCACATTGCACGCCGGGAGCATGGGGACGCAAACGGACCTGACAGGTATTATAGATATATCAGTTTAGCAGTAAGCACAGACTATATCATAATTATATACAATAAAAAATATTAAAGAGGAAACTGTGGTGTTAAGCATGCATTATGATTTAGCAGGTTTAGAAAGTGGACCAGTGACCAATGGACACAGAAGGATTGACGTAACAAGTAAGCGAAGGATTTTGCACATGGGATACTAATGTATGAAAGTACAACAAAACTCAACAAAAAGTGCAGGTTTGATATCGGTACTGTCTGCTGTTGTGTTTCAGTCATGCAGGAGGCCACCTACAGTTCTGTACCACCGGGTACTCTAGGTTTGTATTGGCTGATTTCTTCACATGGAAAGTGTGACATTCTTCACATTCGTGCTCCTTCATTCATGACAGGCTGTTATTTAATAAAGTCATATTTTATATGTATCTATTAATAAGGTTTAGATCCTTGTTCTTGTTTCCTGTTTATCAGAAACCAGTTGTTCTCTGCCCTCTCGTGGTCTTGGGGTTTAAACCCTTAACACATTTATATAATCCTGTGTATACAAGTTAACTTTCAGCTAAGGACTAAAGCAGTGCATGTAGCCATGGAAACAGAAAGCTGAGGGAAGCTGGTCAGCATTATTCAAAAACAGCACTTATCCCACACAACTGGCCTGATTATTGCTTTCATTTCTGAAATAATCCTTTAAACTCCTGGTAATCCTGGAGATGAAAAAATAATAGTGGTGCCTAATAAGCACATTCGGGTTTAGCCTCCCATAATCCCTACCAAATCCTGAGGTTACAGGCCCACTGGTATAAAAGTAATGGATACAATTTACTTGTCACTTTCCAGATGAACATCACAATTACAATCACTAATAAAGTAAATCTTACACAGGGTACGAGAGCACTGGTGTGACTGAAGGAATCTCAAATCATACAGGTATAAATCATACACCTTCAGTACGCTGTGCCCGATCTCTCTCACACACACACACTACTGCACAATGCAGCTGTTTCATATGATCGTTCTTCTCAAATCCAGATTCTCGGGTTGATACGAGAGTCGGATCTACAGGTGAGTTTGCTTTACACACTCAACAACACTTCGCTGAGTTTAAAGGTTAGGAATCTTTCTAAAATGAATAATGTGTTATTGAAACCACTTTTTTAGATGCAGCACAGACACAAAGTAGTGTGGTTCAGACAGAGCTCATAGGTAAGTGAAGTTTAAGAGCAAATCCATACGGTGTGGTGTGAGTGGTGCACAGCTAAAGGTAGTAACGCTCTTCAGTCGCAGGGGATCCAGCTGGAGTCTCCTCACAGACAGGTGCTACAGGAACAGGTCGGGCGCCGTTACAGCGCAGTACTGGATAAACATAAAGCTCAATGTTACAGGATTTTAAAATGTCTTTTTGTTTTCCAGCTGTAGCAGAACCTCACGGGACTCTCAGGGGTCTAAGTAAGTTTACAATTTATTCTGTATCTTTAAGTAACTAATGAAAGGATGATTTCAGCTCAGAACATCAGAATAAAATCAGCATTTATTCAATTAATTGAGTAAATTGAGTAAAACTCTTATTTTACTGATTCTCACTCAACAGACCAACCTGGTGCTACGGAACAGACACAACCAGCTGGTAAGCTTAATGGAGGTGAAGAACTGAAAAGTCACTGAATTCAAGTTCAGTTTTAGTTCATTTTAACCAAGTATACACACATGACTGAGCAAAAACAATAAAAAGTAAAAAAAAAAAAAAAAAGGGTCACATAGGCAAAGAAATAGCACAGATACACATGATCACGTTTTCAGTTGTTTCTATGACCTAATAATAATAATAATAATAATAATAATAATAATAATAACAATAATAATAAGCTCATTTTGAGAGTTCTACATGTGTGTGACGTCTTTCCCACATTCCAGTAGCGCTACAAATGACCCAATATAAAAGCCCTGACATATCCGAAAACACCAATACACAGTTTAAAGTCTGAAGCCTCGGTTAACACACGCCAGCAAGGCTTCGATATTAGCGCTTATATATTTTTAATCACCAGTGACCTGTGCTGTGTTGATGGGTGTATCTGTGCCACTTAAATTTAAGTTAAAGCCCTAAAGGCCCTCCCTCCCTCCCTCCCTCCCTGACCTCACCCCACCCCACCCCACCCCACCCCACCTCACCCCACCCCACCCCACCCCACCTCATCCCACCCCACCCCACCCCACCTCATCCCACCCCAGGGAATGTCCTTCCTGATCAGTGTACAGTGTGGAGTGCACACTTAGTCGGCAAGTCTACGAACTACAATTTGATCATCACTGCTATCCAACACTTAACTGTAAACCTGCATGAGAACTGTGCATCATTATTTCCAGGTGAAGTTTAATTGATAAAGGGAGGGTGTGGCTTAAAATGGTTAACACCCTCTATGAGGTGCGCATAGGAGAATGGGCAAAAATAGAGATCGAACTGATTCTGAAAAGTCAAAATGAGGAATCCAGTGCACTGAGGTGTGACCACCGGACGGACAAAAGCTTTGATCTGAAGACTCAATACGATTGCAAAATACATGTGGAGAATTAAAGGTACAGGTTTTACGCAAAAGTTTTAAAGCATGAGGTTTCCAGAAACCGATTTAGCCTCCAGTGCCGCCGTATTGCAGAACCGCAACCATTAGAATACAGTATGTGTCCTAATGTAGTACATGGTGCCAAGTTCTCAGAAGCATGGCTAAGGTGAGGAAACACGAGCACCAGTCAATAAAACCCAC
>CM060127.1:11200706-11226945 GCA_030522415.1 Channallabes apus
TGACATTGCCGCTTTATTTCTCTTGTTAGATTGAAATTATGTTCGAGTAGCAGAAACAGATGAACCTGAAAGCCGCTGTGCTACAGAACTGCACATCTTTACAAACTGAGAATGAACAGAGCAGACACGTGAGCCTGAGGTGGCGACGCAGAGAGGAACCGAGCTCGCTCTACTCTCACAATCACCTCAACGCTTATTTACACCTAAACTCATTCCTGTCTACACTGAGAACCTGATAAACAATATCCTTTGAAGAAAAAAAATAATTAAACATATGATGATTATTTAAAGAAAAACACTGCATGAATATTTTCTGCAAATGTGAAACATGGTGGCGCACAAGCCATTTCTAAATAGTACTCCAGATTTAGGATCAAATTTCTGACTATTAGTTCAAGTTAAAACCCTGACGTTCTGCACATGCTGTGTGTTCGAGCTGCTTGAGGATGTACTCGTGTGAATTGTCAAACTACTCCAACAGGATTCAGGCAACAAACGCTGCAAACTAAAAAATATATATAATAAATAAAATCTCTTGGCAACTTTTAAATAGCATATAGTATGATGTAAGTGGAAGTTGAGGATTTTTGGGGATAAGCCTGACTAACAGCTACAGTAACGTACACAGGCCTTAAACCAGGACCTGTGAGGCTTCACTGTGGTTTACCAGTCGCCGTGTGAAGCGTCTTTACACATAACCTGCTGTGACAGGACAAACAGTCTCTGAGAACATCGCTCAACATCTGCACTACACAATCCATTTAATATATGTTAAAAAAAACCTGCAAACACTCAGCATGCTCAGTAAGGACAGATCTGATGTTGCGTTATATGTTAGGTAAAGCGGTGGTGGTGCATGAGCTCAAGGTGTGTGTTCAAATCCTGACAAAGCTGAGCATTTTCATATTCATAAGAGGATTTATTATAGATAATGACAACAGGTCTGTGTTTCAGAAACAAATTCCTAGCAGACCAAGAATTCGTTTTCTACTGATATGAATGAGCTTCATATAAATGAAGGCGTCTGTGTAAATGTGTATCCATGTAAATACGCGCAGCGCTCGTCAGGACTGCGGAACTGTCCCGGGACTTTCAGACTAGGGCTTCAACTGCTGCAGAGGGGCGCACTGAGCTTTATGCACACACACACACACACACACACACACACACACACACACACACACACACACACACACACACACACAATGTATGTGGTGAAGCTGTGCTCCAGCTGTTGGGGGGTTACGAGTTTAAAAGAGCAAACAGGTCAGGAAAGAAACAATGATTTTTAACATAGATAACTGAAACAACAAAAACGCCTTTTTCTAAGTTGTTTTTTTTTCTTTTTTCCACTAGAGCTTGGGGACTTCAGGTCCTGTGGTTTGGTAATCAGTGGTCAGGAGCGAGATGGTAGGATCATCAGCAGGGTCTGGGTTAAAGTAAGAGTCTCCCTCCAGCTCGAGCAGAATGGGCAGATCCTCGGCCATGGTCTCGTGGGGCCCGGGGTCGGCCACCACCATCGGCTGAGCTGTGTACTGGACTAACTGCTTTCCTGAAACAACAGAAACATGAAGATTACATCAATTTACAAATCAACATAAACAAAGCAAATATCACAAGCACTGTTCATGGAGACGTGAAGTTTCCAGCCTACATGTGGACAGCAATGTTACGGACTTATATTTACTATGGTATTATTATTATTATTATTATGATTACACAAACAAGCAACAACTGACTTGATGTCTACAAGTCGCAAATTCATTGTGGTAGTGTACAGACGCAAAAAATAAATCAATAACTGTCACTGTGCAAATACTTATGGGCCTGATTACAGTCATGTTCCAAAGTTAATTCTTTTACTTCCAGGTTGTTTTTTTGGTTAAAAACATGATTAATACTGAGACCTGCTACAAGTCATGTGTTTATCAAATACAACCTCAGACAAACTTCAACTTTTCTCACTGTGCCATTATAATTATTACATCAACAAAAATGAAGCCAACAAGGAAGAAACGTGGGCAATACCAGGTAATACCCCTACTGTTTCCGCAGGATTTAAGTAGCTACGTTGCTGATAATTATCAACCCTTGATTAACTGATCATTAGCAGGTGTGCAGACGTCTTGGCTGGTCTGGAGCGTTCAGGTGTGTTAACACAATGCCACGAGGAAAAGACATATGCAACAACACAATGGGCTTAGAGAAGCAACTGCTGCATCTGGAAAGGGTTATAAAATAATTTGCAGTTCAATAATCTACAGTGAGAAAAAATATTCTGGAGAATAAGTAGACGTGGACGTCCCAGCACATTCACCCAGAGGTCAGACCGAGCAAAGCTCAGGGAAATACACATGACTTTTTGGAAAGGTTGCCGGGAGAAAGTCTCTTCTGTCTAAAAAGAACATAAAAGCACAACAGAAGGTCATAAGACTGCATCTGACCAACCGAATGTGAAGATTGCCCAGCGCCACGTTTGGGGAAAACCAATAGCATATCAGGAGAAACATCTCATGCACCCTATCAGGCACGGTGCTGATGATTTGAGCTGCAGCCACAGGACCTGGGCACCTTGTCACAATGCCTCACCTTCATACATTCTTAGATATGAGCAAAGAAGCCATGCCCCTCCAGGAAAAACATCAGGGACAGACTGATATTCTGTAAGAGGTACAGGGATTGGACTGCTGAGGACTGGGGGGTAAAGTCATTTTCTTTAATGAATCCCCTTTACAATAGTTTGGGGTGGTAAGGGAAAATAAGCTTGTCCAGAGAAGAAAAGATGAGCGCTACCATCAGTCCTGTGTCGTACCAACAGTAAAGCATCCTGAGATCATTCATGTGAGGAGTGGAGCTCACTCACAATTTTGTCTAAGAACACAGCCATGAATAAAGAACGGAACAAAAACATCCTCGGAGATCAACTTCCCCCAACCATCCACGAACAGTTTGATGATGAACAATGATGGAGCTCCTCGCCATGAGGCGAAAGTAAACACTAAGTGTCTTGGGGAACAAAACATTGATATTTTGGGTTCATGTCCAGGAAACTCCACAGACCTTAATCCCACGGAGAACTTGTGATCGATCCTCAAGAGATGGGGGGACAAACAAAACCCCACAAATTCTGACTCTAAGCACTGATTATGTAAGAATGGGCTGCACCATCAGTCAGGGTGGCCACAGCTGTACACTGACCATGTAGAACATTTCTGAGATCACAGCAGCATACTGAACACAACACTAAGGGTGTAGAAGAGCGCACCTGGTTCAATGTTGTCACTGCACTCTGTCACTGTGTCTCGTGCAGGTTCAGACAATAACTCCTGAATCTGTAAACATCAGGTCATGGTTAAGTTCAACAACAAACAACAGTTGATTTCTTATTATAAAAATATAGAAAGTTACATGTAAACCTAAACATAATTGTTTAAATAATAAGTGGATTTTACTCCATAATTGACGAGTATAATGATCTGTAGCTGAGTACATGCAGAGGGGGAGAGTGCCTGCGCTCTCTCAGGCAGGGTTTGGGGAAGGAGCCGAGCGCTTTTTGTGCAATCATGTGCGCTTGTGTGCAGACTCACTATACCCACCCTGTTTGGTAGCGGTTGTCAACGGGAGACAGCTATAACAAGATTGGTGGAAATTGGAACTTAACTAAATTTGTGAGAAAAAAAAAAAAAAATAATAATTTATAAATAAAATAAAAAGAAATTTCCACAAGATGTGATTTTGGGGGATTTGGATGTTAATGTTAATACGTACTAGTCACCACCACTAGAGGTGGAAAGTAATGAATTACATTTGCTCGCAATACTGTAATTGAGTAGATTTTTTTTGTGTACTTTTTTAAAATCTGTAATTTTACTCTTACTTAAGTACGTTTTGTTTCAAGTATTGTACTTCACTACATTTTAAATTATATTCGCTACAGAGTAAAAAAAAAAAAATGAAGTTTGTATTTGGGTTTATTGCCATATCAGCTATTTCATGGCAAGATTCACATCAAATATTATGCTGATTTATTATGTTATAAAAATGTAAGTGATTAAGAGTGTTGTGAGAGTTAAAAGGATATAATAATAATAGATAAGATAATAGCATGGTCTTGGTCAGAAGAACAGGGTTTTACATTTGGTTCTTTACATGTACTTTAGACAGAAATTGTAAGAGTTTTTCTGGTTTTGTCTTGCAGAATATGTTTTTTAAATCTTGTTCCGGTAGAAATAGTTTTCTTATGGTTGTAAAACTTGGGCAGTCCAAAAGTATGTGTTTTATGGTTAGGGTCGTTCTGCAGCGCTGACATTTTGGGGCTTCTTCATCCTTCAATAAATAAGCATGGGTAATGTTTGTATGGCCTATACGGCACCTTGTATATACTACCTGGTCGTGTCTTGATTCGAATGAGTGATAAATGAATGAAAATGAAACATAATACAACTAATACAACGGGGAAGGAAAAAAATTGCACCCCAGAAACCACTGCACTGATTGATTGATGGAGAACAAACGCAATAAATTGACAAGAACGGTGGAGACGGACAAAACAGATGTCAGTGATGCAGACACAGCTGAAACAAATTCTTATGATCAAACTCCTGGTCATATTTAAGCGAACACTTTGATTTCAAGCACAACAAAGGGAACAGATTTATTCTGCAAAGGTGTTCCGTCAATTAAACTAGTTTAAGATTTATATCTGCTTGTCGTTTTTGAAATACACTAGAATCTTCCATCCCACCTCTGCATTAAAAGTATATATACATATTTTCAATTAGATACTTTTTCTTGAGTAGATTTTTACTTGTACTTCATTACCATTTCACTGAAGTAACAGTACTTTTACTTGAGTACAAAATGTTATTACTCTTTCCACCTCTGACCACCATCACCTCACAACCACTGAAAGGTTGACGGTGTTTGATCTTTATGAGATTAATTCCTGCGGTTTAAGTGAATTGTTTTATTTGAATGTGAATGCATTATGCATTACTTCTGTAAAGTAAGGACATTAAGGAGTCGATCATAAGATACACCGTCACACTTACTGTTGTCAAAGTGTCCAGGTCGAAGTCAGCGCCAGTGTTTGGACCGTAGATCTACAAAATATTTATAAGTCAAATTAACAATAGAGTCTTACCTCCTTTTACACTTGTAGCATTTATAAGATCAGATGGGAAATCAAATGTGTGTGCAGGCATAGCTCAGGGCTGGTGTGTGTATAGCACTCCTCTAAATTACTTTACTAAGCCTTTAGTTCAATTCTGAGAGTAAAAAGGTGCTAGATGTTGTTCTGATGGTCCAGGATGCACACAATCCAATTGATTGCACCACTGCTCAGTTTCTTTGGTTCAGCTCCTGTTCACTGAGCCGTACACCGTGGCCTCTTTATCTTAACAATGTAAAACAGCCCAGATGTATTGTGTGTTAATATTTTATTTTGTTACTGGGAACAAATTAGACAAGTTAATTAATTAGAGACTGTCCCTCTTGGATTAATAACAGTCTTTGCATCTTGAATCACACTCAGGTGAGCCACATTATAGAGTGTAAGAACTGTTCCAGTAATGTAGCAATCCATGAACAGTCGGTCTACTTCTACTAAACAAACCATGGCTGTCTCTCAAATCACATACTCGGCTACTATTCAAGACTATTATTAGGGACTAACATTAATTGGTTCTCTTGTTAGTCTCTTATTTCTTAATAAGGGGTTAGGGTTAGAGAGAGACAGACCAGTGTGCTCATCACATCACATTGTATAAAGTCACTAAACAGGGACAGGGATGTCTTGTCTCTGACGTGATGTCTAGTGAACGTCGTTTTTAATCCTCCAGATGTATACAAGATACACGGTGTGTGTAAAAGCGCCACTTGCTTGAATTATTGTCCTTTTACGACGCATCACTTCTGAATGGACTGACTAATGCAAAGAATACTCTTCTAGTCTAAGATTATTTACATGCTCTTTGTTTCTCATACAACGGCTTATATGTTACATTACTTGTATATTATATATATGTGGAATTCGGACTGCAATGGCGATCAACGATCTGGACGAACACACGTAACCAGTCCGATACTGTGTCTCAGTCATAACAGTTTCTTAGGATTTTTATAGTGTTTAAGACCTAAATTTAAGCCACACTGTCCCAACATAAATAATCTCAGACTGTAAAACTCAGTGCAGTGCTGTCCGTCAAAGTGTAACAGATGTTTCACTGCCAATTTGAAACCAGAGCTGTAAAGTCACACACATTACAACGTTAATGTACACTTTCTATAAGGAGGGAGCAAAAGGACACTCACATCAAAGAGTGGTGAGGAATCAAAGTTGATGGACTGCATGTTGAAAATTGTCTGCAGGTTTTCCAAGCCGCTGTCGATGCTGTCCAGGTGCTCGCTGAGCTCACACCTGGGGTACAAAAACCAGCACTTTACTTCACATGATGTAAAACTCAGGCACATCTTTGCAAGATCACACTTTCATTTTTTTTTGGCAGCTGGCTGTAAGCTGTGGTTAAAAACAAACTGTTGCAGATGAAAGAAACCATAAGCGTACATCATTTTAGTGATAACCACAAAGCTACAGAGCTGTGCCACTCGCTGACGAACAACATGGGAGAAAGGCCAGTGTCTCTGGGAAACATCTTAACAGTTTATTCTTGCACCCCTGAGGAGGTGCATATGGGGATGCACATGCGTCACAACCTATATACCATGCCGGACTCCAATAACCCCAAAAGTACAGAATAAAAAGTAGCTTTGAGCATCATGCCATCACAGGGAATTCATTTAGCCGCCGCTCTCACCCCGGAGCTCAGGAACCCTCGGTCACTTCAGAGATGTACTGAGCAAGAAAATATGGCTAGCGGTCCTATAAAATGTATAAGCACCAACCATAATGCAGTGTGCAGCCCTATATATTAGGAATTTGTAGTCATTGCTACTAGATTATCCACCACTGGCGTGAACACTGGAAACATATGAACTGATGAGGCTTCTCGAGTCCGGGAAGAGAGAGCAGCGGCTAGGCGCGTTTAATCTAGATGGCCTATGACAGCTTATCGAGCACAGCGCTGTGTGTTCTGGGGTCGGCACGGCCAACTGAAATGCTAACCGTGTATGTGATCTCAGGTGAGAAGACGAAGAGGAGAGGCTGGGATAAGGGTGAGGCACCTCAGACGTCTGGGAGGAACTGAAAAGATAGAAGCACAACATGGCACTGGAGACAGTGGGAGGGGAGGCACTACATGGTCACTCCTCTCACTCCGGGTGAAAAGGGACTGAGAAAGGTGTCCACAAGATGATGAGCTGGGGGAAAGCGTCTACAATCATCATCATGAGGTATGGATTTGTTAAATCACATCCACCTGCTGGATAATTGTGAAGTTGTTGCTGCTATGGAAACAAATGGTAAATTATTTCAACACAGGAGAAAGGAAATCCAGAGCTGGGTGTCTACTTGTGTATTCACACTACAGAGGGGCCAGTAGACTGGGGCGAACTGTCGTGGAGGGTGTGGTGTGTGTGTGCTTGGGGGGGGGGGGGTCGCGATCTCCATCCAGCGAATTATCTTTTCCAACTCTGATTGGAGTACACAAAATGCAGCATATACGCCAGAGTGGACTATTTACTAATAATTTAATAAAGTGAAGTTGTGTTAAAATTAGTTATTTAATGTTTACACTAGCATGAATATCCTCGCATACGTACATCAGCTGTCCATAAAATCGGGCCTGCATGTTGTGTGTTTAGCTTTAACCATTGGAACTGTGGTGTGTGTGTGTGTTGGGGGTTGCTTGCAGTTGCTGTCCATCATGAAACTAGTATGCAGTATAGTGTGTCTTTTTTCTGAAGTTCAGCATAATTAGCTTGTGGTCAGGAGTTTTCTGAAAGTAATATGAACATTTTAGAGAAATATACAGACACCGTTCTCTCTTTAACCTGGAACAGGAGCCAGCGGCAGTGACGTCTCTACTGGAAAGATGAACACTGTGTCTATTATACAAACTATAAGCTATAATAATTTCAGTGTTGAATGTTATGGCACTGAAGCTTTGTCGCAGCCCTCGGACCTGAACAAGACCCGCAGGAAGGATGAGATTTGCATGTGGCAGTTGGAACTGATGCAGCTCGGGGCCAAACGTACATCATTACAGAGAGGCAAAAAAAGCATCCCAGCTAGGGAGCGCAGTAAGATGGTCAAAAGTAGCACAATCGGCACGGCATTATTCATTATTTCATGAATTAATTATTATTTATTATTATTATTGGTGGGATTTAGAAGGATAGCTTGGCTGCTCTCCTTCCATCATACTTGAGGTAAATTAAGAAAATTTTCACAATTCATGTCAACTTTTCATAATTCACACCTTGAAATACACAGGTTTTGACTAGACTCAATGATCGTTCCATGACTACTAAAAAAAATAGCCCTATGATTATTATTATTATTAATATTTACAAAACATTACATGAATGAAAGTAGCCTGTATCCACACACAAAAAATCTCTCATGCCTTATATTCATATACCTTATACTTCATATTCCACTTTAACAACTGAGCACAAAATATTTTATTTAAAGATGTTATTTAAACAATGGACATCTTTAATGTTGTTTCTATTTATGAACATTAAGACCATGAAGTTTCTTCCTTTTTCTGTAAGTAATAAATGGAAAATGCAAAGGCAAAATACAGTGGGGAAAAAAAAAAGTATCAAGTCAGCCACAAATTGTGCAAGTTCTCCACTTTTCAATGAATTAATTGGTAAATTCCTCAGTAAAACAAGTATAAACAAGCAAGATTTCTGACTCTCACAGCCCTGTAATGTCTTCTTTAAGAGGCTTCTCTGTCCTCCACTCGTTACCTGTATTAATGGCATCTGTTTGAGGTTGTGGACACGTGTCTTTTATACTGATAACGAGTTCAAACAGACACACAGCACACTTCATTATGGCCAAGACCAAAGAGCTGTCCAAGGACACCAGAAACAAAACTGTAGACCTGCACCAGGCTGAGAAGTCTGAATCTGCAGTAGGTAAGCTGCTTGGTGTAAAAAAATCAACTGTGGGAGCAATTATTAGAAAATGTAAGACATACATGACCACTGATAATCTCAATCGAGCTGGGGCTCCACGCAAAATCTCACCCTGTGGGGTCAAAATGATCACAAGAACTCTGAGCAAAAATCCCAGAACCACACGGGGGACCTAGTGAATGACCTGCAGAGAGCCGGGACCAAAGTAACAAAGGCTACCACCAGTAACACACTGCACCGCCAGGGACTCAAAACCTGCAGTGCCAGACGTGTCCCCCTGTTTAAGCCAGTACATGTCCAGGCCCGTCTGAAGTTTGCTAGAGAGCATTTGGGTGATCCAGAAGAGGATTGGGAGAATGTCATATGGTCAGATGAAACCAAAATAGAACCTTTTGGTAAAAACTCAACTTGTCGTGTTTGGAAGAAAAAGAACGCCGAGTTGCATCCAAAAACACCATACTGTACCTACTGTGAAGCATGGGGGTGGAAACATTTGGCTTTGGGACTGTTTTTCTGCAAAGGGACCAGGACGACTGATCTGTGTAAAAGATGAATGAATGAGGCCATGTATCATGAGATTTTGAGTGAACACCTCCTTCCCTCAGCAAGGGCATTGAAGATGAAACGGGGCTGGGTCCGGGCAACGAAGGAATGGCTTCGTAAGAAGCATTTCAAGGTCCTGGAGTGGCCTAGCCAGTCTCCAGATCTCAACCCCATAGAAAATCTTTGGCGGGAGTTGAAAGTCCGTGTTGCCCAGCGACAGCCCCAAAACATCACTGCTCTAGAGCTAGAGATCATCTGCATGGAGGAACGGGCCAAAATACCAGGAACAGTGTTGGCAATGACAGAGGTCAAACTTTTTCTGTAAGTCTTCACACAAAGGGTATATAACAAAGTGTTGAGATGAAACTTTGTTATTGACCAAATACTTATTTTCCACAATAATTTGCAAATAAATTCTGTGTTATTTTCTAGATTTTTTTTTCTTATTTTGTCTCTTAGTTCAGGTATACCCATGATGAAAATGACAGGCCTCTCTCATCTTTTTAAGTGGAAGAATTTGCACAATTGGTGGCTGAATAAATACTTTTTTGCCCCACTGTATAGAGAGATTAAACCATGGACCAATAATATGTGTGAGGTACCACAGCTTCTAGACTAATTTAAGGTGTCTGACTCATTAAATCTCTCCAGAACAAGTTTTTTTCCCCATAACATCCATGTGGCTGTGTTTACTCCTCAACAGGTGAATTATGCAGAAATTTCAAGAAAAAAAAACAGCAATATTCTCTTTTCCATCAGGACGAACAGTCATAGCGCATCCAGTGACTAAAGGCTCGACAGCATCTGTACATTTACACAGTTTAACTGTATGTGCGGAAGCAAAGCCATACAGCTATTACACCAGTGTGTGTGTGTGTGTGTGTGTGTGTGTGTGTGTGTGTGTGTGTGTGTTTTGGCATGCTTAAACGTTCACAGTAAGAGAACAGGAGATTTCTGCGAGGGATTATGACCAGTAAGGGATTCAGGACTCCTGATTGAGGAGTGAGGTTCAGAAACATAACGTTATCAGTCTTGCAGCAACACATGAAGGTCATCTAATAAACTCGGAGTATACCGGAGTAATGTCACTCATTCTGCAGCTGCTGCCCCAAACCCCACCGACAGACAAGTGAGGCTGGGTAATCACTTACTATAAAGGGCACGGGGTGTGTGTTTTAGGGGAGAACGGTCATGGAGGACTATTATTAATACTCACTTGTCCAAACATGCCACGCTTAAGCATTTCCTCTCTGATGGAAGCAGAGGTGGGGCAGGTGATGGTTCACTCTCCTGCAGAATGGAGTTAATAAGGGTGGTGGGGGAAAGGGGCGTGTCTGCAGGTAAAGTGGACTCTGCCCCAACCTCCACCTCCACAGGACACACTTCTTCTACCTCAGAACTGTGGGCGGGGCTTAGCGGCTCCTCCTTTACATGCACCAAGGGGCTTGTCCTGTTAGGAGGAGAGCATGAGGTCTCGCACACACTCAACAAAGTCCAGGTCAGTTGTTCTGATATTCTCACATAGCTGAGCAGTCTCTTCTCATAAAGCAGAAACAAAACACACTAAGCATTAATCTCTCCACACAGCAGAGTAATGCAGGGGACAACACGTAATTAAAATAAATCTAATATAATTTTAAAATGGTGTGAAACTGAACTCGTCTTCAAACAAACATTCCTGTGATTATGGACTCCTATGTGAGAGGAGCGCATCACACAAGTTACACAGACAGAAAAATGTCCAAACTGCAGATTAGACGGTTCATATCTACTGTGAAAAGTAAAAGCTGGTAAGCAACGATAATTAATTAGTGCATTGTTTTGCTTATACTATTTAGTTGTTATATTGTGAGGATCAAATATAAAATCTTTTTTAATCTAGATCATCACAAAGGAAATTTGCATCTGCAGCCCTCACACTACACTTTAAACTCGGATAAGTAAAGTATTCTTTAACAGGGACTTGCCTATCCTCCATCCACTCATCTGCACTCGCAGGACCAGACTGAGCCAGATCTGTGATGTCAGAGATGATCGGGCCGGTTTTGACAGGTGAAGTAGCGGAAAATATGCCTGTTCCTGTGAAAGTCGTTCCAGAGGACTGAAAGAAAAGAGAAAAGTTATGCACAACCTACAACTTTAAACACAAAGTTTTATTTAAACTTGGTGATTACAAAGTTTATGGCTAAGATGTAATGGCATAAATAATTGTAACGTTCTAGGACAAAATTAGTTGCATTATTTAAAGTGCAAACAGATGCTTACTGTCTTTCTACAAATAAATTGGAAAGACAGATTTATACTTTAATGGCATTGTTATTTTATTAGAGAGAGAGGAAATTAACCAAACAGAAGGATGTTATTTCCTTTCGGATTGGAACAGACCACGTAGCTCTTTGTCTATGTAGACTTAAATGGTGATTATTCTGCATGTTCTCTACTGGAGTCTGGCGTTCCGCAGGGTTCAGCTTTAAGCCCACTGCTTTTCTCCCTTTATATGCTTCCTCTGGGCAACATAATCCGTAAGCGTGGTATTAGTTTTCATTGTTATGCTGACGACACACAGATCATACTGAATGCGCAGCCGGCACCTCTGATCTGAAGCTAGGATTGTTAAATATTAGATCTCTCGCATCAAAAGCGGTTATTGTTAACGCAATTATCACAGATCAGGCGTTTGATATACTCTGTTTAACTGAAACATGGGTTAAACAGGACGAGTATGTAGCTCTAAATGAAGCTAGTCCTCCTGGATACAGCTACATACACCAGCCTCGGTTAACTGGTAGAGGAGGAGGCATCGCAGTTATTCATAATATAAATTTAATTAAATGTACCGTATTAAACGTACATTCACATCAACTACCACACAGAGTTTTATCAGTAATCTCCCAGAGTTATCAACTTCGATTAGGTCACCGTCTGACCCTACAGAACTCGATCAGGCGACTGAATATTTAGAGTCGACATTTCGTTGTAACTTAGATAATGTAGTTCCAGCTAAAAGAAAAATTATTAGAGATAAGAAACTCGCTCCCTGGTATAACGATCACACGCGCACTTTAAAACAGACCGCTCGGAAATTAGAGCGTAAATGGCATCAAACTAAATTGTTACTATATCAAATTGCATGGAAAGAGAGCATCCTGAACTATAGGAAAGCTCTTAGTGTAGCTAGATCAACGTATCTCTCCACTCTTGTAGAAGAAAATAAAAATAATCCTAGATTTTTTATTTAATACCATAGCCAAATTAACCAGAAATAAGACCACTACAGAAATCTCCACAACAACATCATGCAATAGTGAGGACTTCATGAACTTTTTTTATAATAAAATTGTAAATATCAGGCATAAAATTGAGGCTTTGAAACTGAACAATGTAATTGATACAGATGTTAACCTAGCCATGTCAGATTCAAACCTAGAATACTTTACTCCCCTTGAAGAGAAGGAACTAATTTCACTCATCTCTTCTGCAAATTCATCAACCTGTATATTAGATCCTATACCGACACATTTTCTTAAACAGATAGTACCAGTAATATCAGAACCGCTGTTGAGAATAATTAATTCCTCACTCAGCATTGGTTATGTTCCAAAATCTTTTAAATTAGCAGTTATCAAACCAATAATTAAGAAACCTGACCTCGACCCCTGTCAGCTGTCCAATTACAGGCCAATATCAAACCTCCCCTTTATCTCTAAGATTCTGGAAAAGATAGTAGCGGAGCAGCTATGCTCATATCTACATAGAAATGGCATACATGAACTGTATCAGTCAGGATTTAGGCCTCATCACAGCACAGAAACAGCACTCGTTAAAGTAGTAAATGACCTCCTATTGGCCTCTGATCAGGGTTGTGTAACTATACTTGTATTACTCGACCTCAGTGCAGCTTTTGACACCATTGATCATGCTATTCTTCTTCACAGATTAGAAAATGTAGTAGGAATTAAGGGTACAGCCCTCTCCTGGCTCAGATCCTATTTGACCGATCGTTATCAGTATGTAGACTTAAATGGTGATTATTCTGCATGTTCTCTAATGGAGTTTGGCGTTCCGCAGAAATATTGCCAAGATAAGAAATATATTGTCGCTAAACGATGCAGAAAAACTAGTTCATGCTTTTATCACTTCTAGGTTGGACTATTGTAATTCCTTACTGTCTGGTTGTTCTGTTAGGTGCAAAAACAAGCTTCAGCTAGTCCAGAATGCAGCAGCGAGAGTCCTCACTAGAACCAGAAGATATGAGCACATCACCCCTATCCTATCTTCACTACATTGGCTCACTGTGAAATTTCGCATTGATTTTAAAATACTACTCGACATATAAAGCATTAAATGGTCTCGCGCCGCAGTATCTGAGCGAACTGCTAGTGTCTTACGATCCGCCACGCCTACTTCGATCAAAGGATGCAGGCTGCTTGTCAGTACCGCGTATTATGAAAACTACAGCTGGGGGCAGAGCTTTTTCTTACAAAGCCCCAAAATTATGGAATAGTCTTCCAAATAGTGTTCGGGACTCAGACACAGTCTCAGTGTTTAAGTCTAGGCTAAAAACCTATTTATTTAGCCAAGCATTTTTATAAATAGATTTGCCATAAGGTAAAGGAGCAGATCTGGGGGACTCATGGACGTAGAGTATTATGGTGAACTGGTATGTTTAAATGCTGTCTTCCTCACTCTCATTTGATCACTCAGGTTTGTTGACGGTGAGGTGATTGTTTGCTTTACATCTCAGTTCCCCCTCATGTTTGTGTTTCCTTCTGGCTCTCCCTTTTAGTTATAGTTAGTCCTGCCGGAGTCCCTGCTTGCACTCTACAGTAAATATACATTCACATTATACATTAGGGTGACTGTGACCATACCCAATTGCCATCTCTCCTCCTCTTCTCTTTCTCTTTCCTCTCTCCCCCTGTCTCCCCCTTTCACTCTTTCTCTCTCTCTCTCTGTCGAGCTACACATGTCATTCCTGAGCTGCCAGTGATCCAGACTCCCTCTGCCCTCTGGACCTGTCTGATCCATCCTGGTGCCCCGTTTCTGGTTGGAGGTCTCATCGCATGGATGCCCCGTGTGTCTCTTTGGGATGCGTCTGGTGTCTGGGGATGATTCTCTCTACTTAGAAGACGGTTCTGGCCTCGACTGGTGTTAGCAGCCGTTTCTCTGAGGACTTGACAATTCGATAGTTCAGGACTGGAAGTCTCCAATAACTACCTGGACTCCATTTTAACATCAATTAACATAAACTATTATAGCTGAACTGCTGCCACCTAACACACTGTATAAATGCAGATCATTTCCTGCTATCTGTTTCACCCAGATGAGGATGGGTTCCCTGTTGAGTCTGGTTCCTCTCAAGGTTTCTTCCTATTACCATCTCAGGGAGTTTTTCCTTGCCACTGTCGCCCTCGGGCTTGCTCACCAGGGACTATCTGACCATTTTGATTCATACACATTCACATTCCATACAAACTTAAATAATTCTTTTGATTGTGTAAAGCTGTTTTGAGACAATGTCAATTGTTAAAAGCGCTATACAAATAAAATTTAATTGAATTGAAAAGGGTGGAGTGCCCTCTCAGTGTTGGGAGTGAGATCCTGCCCCAAGTGGAGGAGTTTAAGTATCTCGGGGTCTTGTTCACGAGTGAGGGTAAAATGGAGCGGGAGATCGACAGGCGGATCGGGGCAGCGTCTGCAGTGATGCGGGCTCTGTATCGGTCTGTCGTGGTGAAGAAGGAGCTGAGCCAAAAAGCAAAGCTCTCAATTTACCAGTCGATCTACGTACCTGCCCTCACCTATGGTCATGAGCTGTGGGTAGTGACCGACAGAACAAGTTCGCGAATACAAGCGGCCGAAAAGAGTTTCCTCCGCAGGGTGTCTGGGCTCTCCCCTAGAGATAGGGTGAGAAGCTCAGTCATCCCGGAGGGGCTCAGAGTAGAGCCGATGCTCCTCCGCATCAAGAGGAGCCAGATGAGTTGGCTTGGGCATCTATTTAGGATGCCCCCTGGACGCCTCCCTTCAGAGGTGTTCCGAACACGCTCCACCGGAAAGAGACCCCGGGGAAGACCCAGGACACGCTGGAGGGACTATGTCACTCGGCTGGCCTGGGAACGCCTTGGGATCCCCCCGGAAGAGCTGGAAGAAGTGGCCGGGGAGACGGAAGTCTGGGCATCCCTGCTGAAGCTGCTGCCCCCGCGACCCGACCTCGGATAAGCGGAAGAAAATGGATGGATGGATTTTTATAAATAGATTTGCCTTAGGTAAAGGAGCAGATCTGGGGGACTCATTGACGTAGAGTATTATGGTGAACTGAGAACTTAGATGCTGTCTTCCTCACTCTCATTTGATCACTCAGGTTTGTTGACGGTGAGGTGATTGTTATAGGTAGTCCTGCCGGAGTCTCTGCTTGTACTCTACAGTAAATATACATTCACATTATGTGACTGTGACCATACCCAACTGCCATCTCTCCTCTTCTTCTCTTTCTCTTCCCTCTCTCCCCGTCTCCCCCTTTCACTCTTTCTCTCTCTGTCGAGCTACACGTCATCCCTGAGCTGCCAGTGATCCAGACTCCCTCTGCCCTCCAGACCTGTCTGATCCATCCTGGTGCCCCGCTTATGGTTGGAGGTCTTGTCGCACGGATGCCCCGTGTGTCTCTTTGGGATGCGTCTGGTGTCTGGGGATGATTCTATCTACTTAGAAGACGGTTCTGGCCTCGACTGGTGTTAGCAGCTTTTTCTCTGAGGACTTGACAATTCGATAGTTCAGGACTGGAACTTTCTACAAGTCTACAGTCTCCAATAACTACTGGACTCCATTTTAACATCAATTAACATCAACTATTATAGCTGAACCGGCTGCCACCTAACACACTGTATAAATGCAGATCGTTTCCTGCTATCTGTTTCACCCAGATGAGGATGGGTTCCCTGTTGAGTCTGGTTCCTCTCAAGGTTTCTTCCTATTACCATCTCAGGGAGTTTTTCCTTGCCACTGTCGCCCGCGGGCTTGCTCACCAGGGACTATCTGAACATTTTGATTCATACACATTCACATTCCATACAAACTCAATTCTTTTGATTGTGTAAAGCTGCTTTGAGACAATGTCAATTGTTAAAAGCGCTATACAAATAAAATTGAATTGTGTGAGACTCCGTGTGAGACTGTGTGTCCGTGTGAGACTGTGTGTCCGTGTGAGACTGTGTGTCCGTGTGAGACTGTGTGTCCGTGTGAGACTGTGTGTCCGTGTGAGACTGTGTGTCCGTGTGAGACTGTGTGTCCGTGTGAGACTGTGTGTCCGTGTGAGACTGTGTGTCCGTGTGAGACTGTGTGTCCGTGTGAGACTGTGTGTCCGTGTGAGACTGTGTGTCCGTGTGAGACTGTGTGTCCGTGTGAGACTGTGTGTCCGTGTGAGACTGTGTGTCCGTGTGAGACTGTGTGTCCGTGTGAGACTGTGTGTCCGTGTGAGACTGTGTGTCCGTGTGAGACTGTGTGTCCGTGTGAGACTGTGTGTCCGTGTGAGACTGTGTGTCCGTGTGAGACTGTGTGTCCGTGTGAGACTGTGTGTCCGTGTGAGACTGTGTGTCCGTGTGAGACTGTGTGTCCGTGTGAGACTGTGTGTCCGTGTGAGACTGTGTGTCCGTGTGAGACTGTGTGTCCGTGTGAGACTGTGTGTGTGTGTGTGTGTGCAGGGCTCGCAAAATCGCTAGCCCGACGTCCCGGGGCTATTGTGTCTTCCAGTCGGGCTACCTAAATCTCTCTCAGCCCTGCCCGTCAGGTTATCATGGGAAGAAATGCTTTTGCATTCTTTCGTAAATGTAGCTGGGTAATTATGTAATTTTCGGGCAACGATGAGCCGCTGTCGAAATATTGAAATCGCGTCTGAATTCGCGCTTGTTTTTTTTACTTTCACTTTGCGATCGCGCGAACTGTGTACAGAGACTGATTCATCTTCTACACAGTTCTTACAAGTTCATAAAAATGTCTGTTCAATTAGAACCAAATATTTGAGTCGGTGATTTAAATTTTTATAAAGTTATTTGTGTTTTAACAGTTTTTGATAAATGTTTTGTTTCCTTTACAATATTATACATTAAAAATATATTTTTTTATTTGGGCTACTTAAATTAATTGAAGAGTGCCTGCCCGAAGGGCTACCAGGAATTTTTTTATTTTGCGAGCCCTGGTGTGTGTGTGCGCGCACCCTGTGATGGATTGGCACCATGCCCAGGATGTATGTGCCCACCTAGTGCCCTAAATCTCTTGGGATAGTCTCCGCCCCCCACGACCCATAATACAGGACAAAGTGGAATAGACGAGGAGTGAGTGTTGTACAGATGTTATGTTGTACAGATGTGAGACACTCACAGAGAGACTGGGTGACGGCTCCAGCGAGTACTGCCTGGTGTATTTCGGCATGGAGTGTGCCGTACTGCTGTCATTTAACATCAGAGGCCTAGAGAGACAGACGACGCAGCAGAACACACATCCATTAAGTAAATCTATATATTATTATTATTTTTTTTTTTAAACAAAACAGAAATAAAGTAAGGACACAAAGTTGAAGGACAAGGTTAAAATGTTTGTAGATGTTGAAAACATGATCTGTAAAACATCTGAAGGACTTGCATCTTTCTTTTCATCCCGAGGACTCTGTTGGACCGTGCCAATGTGACAAGGAACTGGATGAGCTGTGGACAGAGACAGCAATGTTAGTAGGGAAATATATTTATACATAATCAACGCTTCATCAGACTCATGAAGACATCATGCAGACTGCGCTTTTACAAGACAATGTCTGTTATGTCGAAAAATAAAAGAAAGGTTGTCTGAACATCGGTCAGAAATCACTCAATGATATCTTTATGTTTCTTATCATTCTCAGATAATGTTCTGTCTGTATTCAATTAAAAAAAAACTTTTATTCATCCCCATGGGACAATTTAGAGCATGCAGAGTAGTTAAAAAAAAGCCATCAGCACAATATCTGTAAATAGATAAAAAGTGTATAAACAGTGAAAAATAGATTATGCTGCTTAATAGCTGAAGAAGTAGAAGTGAAAAGTGGAATAAGATGAAATGTATGGATGCATATATTAATAAATTAAACTAAGTTGTGCAGTATGTAAACAGTGGGATGTAGCAGCAGCATTAGAGCGATTGTCATAGCAATAAATTAAACTTAGAGTGAGTATCTCTGTCTGTCTGTCTTTAACGAAACTTTGCCAGGCCTTCAGTATCTGCCTGATGTTAAACCTGCACCATGAATTAAATACAAATGCTAAGTAGAAGTGAAATTATCAGCAGTTATGCGCCAGATTATCTCTCAGCATCTCGTGGGTTTTTTTCCTTGAGTGCAACATGCACCAGTCGATCAGACAGTGACCACAACTTAGAGACATGACTGATTTACACTTCTGATTGTACACTCCATACTCCTTACCTTATCACACACTGTCATGTTTCCCCATTCATTTGCAATTCGAGTATAGATTACTGTTTAAAAATGACTAAAGATCATAAGATCGAGTGTGTAACTAACTAAGGGCCATGTGTGTGCGACTCTAACCCCCTCTGAATAGTGCTTTTGTCAAACCCCGTGGAGTCTGAATACTGCTAACGTCAATGCAAAATGAAGGCTTGCAGAAAAGAGTCAAATGGAGTTTGTAGGGAGCGGAGGGGAGAAAAAGCTTAAAATGCATCATTTACAGTGGAATCTGAAGAACTGTACACAGAGGAGATGAGATTAGACCTGTGTAGTCTGGTTAGAGGAAACTGAAGAGGTCACCTTATTTACTACTTTCTGCTGCTGGGTGTGTTTCTGTCTCAGCGTGGCCACCTCTCTCCACAGAGCCTCATTCTCACTGAAAGAAAAAAACAAGACAAAAACATTTTTTCCTGCACAAGATGTAAATTTGTTAGACAGCACTGTAGATGTGGGTAGGCAGCCAAAAGGCCAACAGGGCAGATCAAAGATAAAACAATCTGAAGTAGATTTCTCTACGCAGCTGGGATTAAAACTCCACCAAACTTCTTACCAGATGACCCTGACCTTGACCCTGAGCCCTCCCGCTCACAGAACTGACGAATTCTGAACTTGCCTCAAATAATTTCCTTTTAGTTTTATAGAATGCTGGAGCAGGCTTTTTAAAATGGACAGGAAAAGTTCACCTGCTTTAATACTAAGGTTGGATATCAGGAACTGACTAAGTTAGAGCTGATCCAAACTTTCCCTTGATGACTTGAGACACACGCACTTTCATCCTACACTTCAGTTTCTAACGGTTACATTTTTCAGTCAGGCTCCTGAGTGCAGTCAGCATTTTACAGTACATAAAGGTTTTATTTAACTGCCAGGACCAGATACACAGACGTAACGTCACGCCACATCAAAGCATGTGAGAAGGAATGCTTTAGTTTCCATGGTGGAACGTCACACTGCCCACAGCAAACGCGTGAACGTGAGGACGCAGCATGATGTAACGCCTGCAGGATGGACATTTCGTGGAAGAGAAGAAGCAAGGCATTAAGTTCAACGTGAAGAGTATCTACAGGAATGCACTGTGGTCGATGTGTTGCGCGTGCTTGGTCATGATAACGCCACAGATACAGTTACACAGATAAGAGTAAACAACAGCATTATAGACGTGCTGCAGCACTCGCGTGAGAACTCGCATAACTTTCACTATGTCACCCTGAGAGAGTCATTACGCAGTATTCAGCCTCTGTGGAACAACAGCTGAGAAAGCCTGTGGAGAGAGACGGGTACGAGAGCGTCAGAGCACAGGCGTGTATCGCGTGTATCGTCCATGGCGGTGAAATGGGATGAAATTAATGATGAAGAATTGCAGTTCGTCTTAGTTAGATAACTGAATTAACCAACTTTTTCTTATCTTCAAACTGGCACTAAGGCCTAGATGACCTAACTGATATCACATGATCCACTCGGGAAAAGACTTGAGATGCACTGGAGCTGTACAGGAAACAAACTGCCTGTAATGATCTCAGAAGAACGAGCGCTCTGGTGGAGGAACAGGACAGACAGCGATCCTTATCTGTCAGACCTCCCTGAGCGATGCCTCCTCTACTGCTGGAGATACAATCAGCTCAGAGAGAGACCGCGCATCCTTACAGAGAAGCTTCTACAGAGGAACTCCTGACTGTGACGTCCACGCTCTCTTTCCTGCTTCTAGATCGCCGCTCTCACAGATGCTCCATTACACACAGATTTATTAGTGATATGCGCTAATATAAGCGTATAAGATATAAGCTGATGAGATGAATTGTTTAATTATTTGTGAAGATTAAGAGAGTAAATTTACCAAAAGTGTGTGTAAAATGAGGCTAAATGCTTCTCTCTTTAAATATTTTTTCTTTTTTGAAAATACTGGAATTGACACAGAGATTCGATAAGATTCAGATTCAATAAGCAGAAAATTTAAACATGCATCCTCAATGTTTACAAAAACCATGACCACACGGTAGACACACGGGTGTGATTGGAGAAGAGACGTGAGTGAGCTCAGACAGCATCATGCCTGTGTATTATCATCTGATCAGGACAGTGTCCACACAGCTCTGCCACCGTTGTTTGTGTGTGTGTGTGTGTGTGTGTGTGTGTGTGTGTGTTTTAACCAGGGGGGGTGTGTCTTCGTACGTCGCTTGACACATCCGGGATGAACTGACACATCTAAGATGAGATCATGGTGCTAATTACGCTCCGGCTAAGTCGGTTCTTCCAGCACACCTGTTGTTGATGATTAGTGTGGCCGGATTGAGTTGTCTAGGATTATTGCGCGTTCGTGTGTTGGTTTAAAAGGCGATATGCATCGACAGTAGAAACACTGATCACAAGCCCTTTGATTGGTTGACGAAATGACAGAAGAACAAGCTCTATTTTTTTTGTAACACCTGTTATGCGCTGAAATGGGATCCATGGCAGGGAAGCATTTCAGCGCATGGGGGGGCCACGTGTTATGCGCTGAAATGCTTCCCTGCCATGGATCCCCCCCCCACACACACACACACACACACACACAATCAATATCAAATATTATATTAGAACATAATATGCACATATGTTTTACAAATTACATGAGACAATAAAATTAAATAAGAAATATGAAAATAAATATGTTGTATATGGAAAAATAGAAATATGATTTTTTTTTAAAACATGTATACTTTTATATTGTTTACTTTATAATAAAATTAGTTTTGTCCAATTTAAAAAAAAAATTAAAAATTCATTTGCATATTCATGACGAACCCCTGAAAAATAAATGTGTTACAAAATAAACATTATACAAGAATTTGAATTAATGGTCTTGAGGGCTGTCTAGTGCCTAGAGTTTATTATAATAATAGAAAACCTATGAATTTATGTTCCAATATAATATTTGATATCAATTAAGCCGTATATGTATATATATATGCAAGATACTTTTCTTTCCCCACGTGAGTCAGTCCGCGTCAGCGCTCTTTAACCAATCAGATGTGACCTCACCATTTCAACCAATCATAACGCGGCAGGAGCGCAGCCTTAATCCTGTTTACATGAAATAAAGCTGCTACCGAGCAGGTTCAAGCTTACGGACATGTTGCTATGACAGCAAATGCGAGATGAGCATCGAACAACGAAACAATCCAAGATCAGGACAAATCCACAACAATCAAATCCAGCTAACTGAGTTAGCGACGTACGAAGACACACCCCCCAGGTGTTAAGCATCACTGTACTGCAGCGGGATGATCACTAACAGGAGCGTAAACAATACAGGCCTAGCATATACTGATGGACGCTAACATGCATGTGATACGGAACAGGTAATGGTTAAACTGATACTGAATCTTATATGATATGAACTGAAAAGTAACAAATCAAACAACTCTGCAGCCTTAAAAAAATATGTCACTCACAAAATTATGACCGACAGCACATTCTTCCCTCATTTTCTTTTTAATTAAACAACCGTCACCTGATACAGAAATGTAAAATACTCATATTTGCATATTCCATCTACAAACCGGATTCCAAAAAAGTTGGCACACACTAAACAAATTGTGAATAAAAACTGAATGCAATGATGTGGAGATGGCAAATGTCAATATTTTATTCAGAATGGAACATAGATGACAGATCAAAAGTTTAATCCGAGAAAATGTATCATTTTAAAGGAAAAATATGTTGATTCCAAATTTCACGGTGTCAACAAAACCCAAAAAAGTTGGGACAAGTAGCAATAAGAGGCTGGAAAAAGTAAATTTGAGCATAACGAAGAGCTGGAAGACCAATTAACAGTAATTAGGTTAATTGGCAACATGATTGGGTATAAAAAGAGCTTCTCAGAGTGGCAGTGTCTCTCAGAAGCCAAGATGGGTAGAGGATCACCAATTCCCACAATGTTGCACAGAAAGATAGTGGAGCAATATCAGAAAGGTGTTACCCAGCGAAAAATTGCAAAGACTTTGCAGTTATCATCAACTGTGCATAATATCATCCGAAGATTCAGAGAATCTGGAACAATCTCTGTGCGTAAGGGTCAAGGGCGTAAAATCATACTGGATGCCCGTGATCTCCGGGCCCTTAAACGACACTGCACCACAAACAGGAATGCTACTGTAAAGGAAATCACAGAATGGGCTCAGGAATACTTCCAGAAACCATCGTCAGTGAACACAATCCACCGTGCCATCAGCCGTCGCCAGCTGAAACTCTACAGTGCAAAGAAGAAGCCATTTCTAAGCAAGATCCACAAGCACAGGCGTTTTCATTGGGCCAGGGATCATTTAAAATGGAGTGTGGCAAAATGGAAGACTGTTCTGTGGTCAGACGAGTCACGATTGGAAGTTCTTGTTGGAAATGTGGGACGCCATGTCATCCGGACCAAAGAGGACAAGGACAACCCAAGTTATCAACGCTCAGTTCAGAAGCCTGCATCTCTGATGGTATGGGGTTGCATGAGTGCGTGTGGCATGGGCAGCTTGCATGTCTGGAAAGGCACCATCAATGCAGAACAATATATTCAGCTTCTAGAACAACATATGCTCCCATCCAGACGTCATCTCTTTCAGGGAAGACCCTGCATTTTTCAACAAGATAATGCCAGACCACATTCTGCATCAATCACAACATCATGGCTGCGTAGGAGACGGATCCGGGTACTGAAATGGCCAGTCTGCAGTCCAGATCTTTCCCCTATAGAGAACATTTGGCGCATCATAAAGAGGAAGGTGCGACAAAGAAGGCCCAAGACGATTGAACAGTTAGAGGCCTGTATTAGACAAGAATGGGAGAGCATTCCTATTTCTAAACTTGAGAAACTGGTCTCCTCGGTCCCCAGACGTCTGGTGAGTGTTGTAAGAAGAAGGGGAGATGCCACACAGTGGTGAAAATGGCCTTGTCCCAACTTTTTTGGGATTTGTTGACACCATGACATTCGTGATGAGAGGGTTCAGACGAGCTGATAGGAAGTCTACAGTGACTCATAACCACTCTTCACAGCTGCGATAAGCAGAAACGCATCTCACAACACACACACACCTGTGGCTTCATCGTTGAGCGTCTCACCTGAGCAAACCACACCAAGCATTAGGGCTGCACGATATTAGGAAAATATGCGATATTGTTGTTGAATACTGCGATAACGATATTTCTTGCGATATAACATTTCCCTAGAGAAATGCATTTTTTAATTATTATTATTGCCTATTTTTATTATTATTTATTTATTTATATGTAATGATGATACTAAAATAAACAGGTAATAGATATTCGTCTGATGTAATTAAATCTAATTCAGGCTAAAAAGAAACTATACGTCAAGGAAGTTGCAAATATTTAGACTTCAAAACACTATGAATGACTTAAACCCCTCAGCAGATATTCTGACTTCTGGTTTGCTGTTACTATAAACCTGCCAACACAATATGAATTACTTTCAAACATTACTGTTTATTTACATGTAACCGTGTAACACTCATCAATAGTGTCTTACAACAAGAGCATCTTTTAAACTAAATATTCTCTTTGGCTTGACTTTTTTTTTTTTAATAAAAATATTATTAAACAAAAATTAGAGATATAAGCGGGTATAAACATAGTAAGGGCCCATCTGATTGGTCAAATTTGGACACACAAATGTTTGGCAAATAAAGTATTTATCGCAACTCCTTGCGATATGGTTATCGCGCATGCCATTATCGCGATAACGATATTTTTTCGATATATCGTGCAGCCCTACCAAGCACTACAGAGGGCTACGAGTGTGTGCGGTGTAACACCCTGCTGTGAGTGTGAAGATCACAACCGCTCGTACAACACATTTTAATTTGGTTTACTTCATTCAAGTATTAGTTTCTTCATTGCTTTCTTCATATCTTTTTTAACACCAGTTCAGCTTCTACAGATGTATTCATGGTAAGAATCAGTTTTAGTTATTCAAAATTAAAACTAGATAAGATGTTTCAAAAATGTTCAATTATTACTACCAAGTAGTTGTTTTAGGAAGTTAACTTGTACTAGGGGAATAAACAGAGTTCAGACTCGAGTAGTAAAGCATGATTTCTGCCACAGCACAGTGTTAGGATCGAATATCACTGTACTCAAGTTCCTACCGGAGTCAAAATTCTGCCATCGTGACAACTGTGGCTATAAAACAGAACACTGATTGTCCTCAGTATTAAACCCAGAGCCAAAGCAGTGTGTGTGTGAGACCCAGGAGGCCTGAGCCCACAGTGACCCCTGTGTGTATTTCAGTTCATGACATCTTTGAACTTCTAATCAGGAGCTTAAAATAACCAGGTTTAGTTGATAACATGATGTCTCAATGTATTGTTTATTGGGGGGGGGGGGGGGGGGGGGGGGGGGGGGACACGCACTATATCTGGATTCTGAGCTCAATTAAAAAGTCTCTATAATGCGAGATATTAAGCAAGTCATCACTGGGCTCAAGAACTGATCTCTCACTGATCTCAATAAATCTGACTTTGGGGTGAAGTTCCCTCAGAAACGATCCCGGGGTCCTGACGCGAGAGCGCCCTAATAACCCCCACCCTCAGGGTCCACTTACTGTTTCAGGGTGCTGATTTTGCTGTCCATGTTCTCCTGCTTTCCCTTCATGTGCTGCACATCTGTGATCATCTTGCTCATGTCCTCCGAGCTCAGCCTCACGTCCTCGTGTTTAATATTGGACACCTGAGGAACACAATGTCAAACACTGAATACATCATCAGCGCTGGAATACAGCTTATTTAACAATATGCTACTTCAGTGTAGTGTTTGTTATAATTCTCTCAGCATGTACAATGAGGAACAACAATAGACAAAAATGTGTTGCTGTCATAACAGGGTAATTAAAAAATAAAAAAACCACCTAAAAACATTTTTTTTTGCTCAGTAATGTACATAACCAGTTCAGAGTTTACATTCTCCTTTAGTGTTTATTCCTGATTCACCATCGGGTATGCGGTGAATCAGGAATAAACAGGATCGGCAAGATGGAAGAAAAAATATCCAACAATCCACTGAAAAGAAACCGTCTCAGAGTGACCCAGAGAAGTCCAGAGAAGACCAGGAGAGATCATGATCTGACTAACAGGCAGAAACTGCGTTGAAGCAAACAATACTTTATAAAAAACAGGCACT